>CAHIKZ030001659.1:777500-792914 GCA_903632075.3 Acanthosepion pharaonis | reverse complement strand
AGAATTTGTTAGTATGTGCGGATTGTTAGTAATTTTTTTTATATAAAAATGTATTTTTATACTTTCATGGTGTTTTGTTTTTGTTTGCAGGTAGGTATTCACTATTTGATCATAGCTGGGGCCTTACAGGTGCTACCCGACCAGGTTAGATTTGGTTGATTTTATTTAGCAGCATATCAACCTGATGGGTTATTTAATGCTGAAATTTAAATGTTTTGAACATAGTTTTATGGCTTCAACTACAGATAAAATGTATTGTTGGTCATTTTATAAAATTTATTGTTGGTAATTCGGATTTAAAAATGTACTGCTGATATTTTTACTATAAAAATTTATTTTTATACTTTCATGGTGTTTGGCGGGAAGGGTCCCTATTTGCCTATAGCTGGGGCCCTAACATGTGATACCACCCTGGATCAGGGTGAACCTGGAAATAGCAGCAATTAAGAGGTGCTTCCACACTTCTGGAAACCTGCAATCTCCAAATTGGAGGCCTTGCTGCCGGATGTAGTTTATCATCATACCCAGGACTAATGGGTGAAAGACTTGATGTAGCAGAGTATGTAAAAATTGAAGATGTTCTAAAGAAAATAAGAACAGTCTAGTTAAAAGGTACCTTCCTAATGCTAAGCAAAGTATTAAGACTGTAAAAAACTTTTTAGAAACAAAGAAGAGAGCTAAACTTATGTAATATCAGCCCTCCTATATGGCAGTGAATGCTAGACAATCTCTTCACAGATGAAGAAATATAAGGCAAAAAAAAAAAATGTGGTTCTACAGAAGGATACTGAGTAACAAGGAAGTTTTAAAGGAAAACAAAATCAAAAAGGACAGTTGTACTAAGAATAAGGGGAGTTGAAATTTCTAAGACATAAAATGAGGAAAGAAGGCTTGGAGAATTTGATGCATCTTAGGATTTTGCTCTACTCCAGGGATAAGTTGTCAGCCATTATTATAGAAACTTTAGTTTTAAAGATGCAGTAACCAGAAATTTGAAAATACTTGCATTGTTTAAATTGCTGATCATGAGATTATGTGCATTTCCAAGAAACTGTAACTAATGTCTGCTCAGTATATATATATATATATATATATATATGGTATAAAACACATAGGCACATTATGGGTTCTAGAAAAGAAAAAAATACTTAATAAAATCATACTAGGGTTTCTTTTTAGAATTTCAGGAAATCTTTCATTGATGAGAATTATTTGTGCAAGGCAACTTACCTGGCTACTTTGATGCAATACTTGATGGCAATGTTGGATTTGCGGTTAACGTTATGAAGAGCATACTGCGCTTGTGTCAGCCCACATCCAATCAGGCTGGAAAAAAGTGAAAAGAAGATTGAAAAGTATTAAAAAAAATAAAAATAAAGATAGTTTAATTTGGGATAACATACAATTTTGACCTGACAAAGCATTTAACACAGATTCACTTGGAGTCAATTTAAAATGACCCCTGGTATCCCCACCAACAATTATATTTGGCTTAAGGATTGTAGTTTCTTGATTTCAGATTAAAATTTTGAAATTTTCGAAAATCTTTCGGTGAAACTTTCAAAATTATAGTTATTTATTTTAGCTGAGATATAGCAAAGAAAATGTGTCAGTTTAAACTGATGCGAAAAGGATATGGAATGAAGATATCAAATGTACAGACTATTCAAAATATAACAAGGTCAAGTAGCTGGCTATCTAAATAAAATAAAATAAAAACAGAAGGGCAATACAGAATCCATTTTCAATTTTTCTGCAGAAGGAAATGTTGAAATTGTTCAAATACCTAATTTATTCGATATATATATATATATATATATATATATATATATATATATATATATATATATATATATATATGTGTGTGTGTGTGTGTATGTATTCCAGTTTCTTTTAAATCCTCAGCTTGATATTTCTATATATTTACTTGGTCTCATCAGCAAGCCAATAATTCCAGTTCAAGCTTGAGACACACAAAAAAAAAAAAAAATATATATATATATATATATATATATATATATATATATATATATATACATTGTCGTGAGTACAGAGCAGCATTGGATCTTAACGTTTATTCCAACTTAATTTCAATAAAAACAAAATAAATAGAAAAACACATGTATTTTTTCCTTGGTTTCTTCTTTAAATAACTTTATAATTTTAAATTTAATATAGATTAAATTTAAAATTGGTAATTTTTAATTTTAAATTTTATAGTATAATTTAATATTTATTAGTTAGAATGAATTCTACTTTAGTCTAACCCCAACATTAAAGCATTAAATAATTATTATAACCTTAAAGTCCATTGTCAATTTTTTTTGAATTCTCATATACTTGTATTTTGATTGGTCATTTCAGATTATGTAACAACGTTTCCCCTAGCGAGGGATTTTTGATTGATTTGAGTCTTTTAAAATCCTTTATTCTACCTTCAACACCATCACTTCATAAGACACCAGAAGTGCTGAAACAAAATGGCTATTTTTGTAGTGATTTTATAACATGTTTATGTTATAATTTTGAATAAATAATTTTACATACATACATACATATATATATATATATATATATATATATATATATATATATATATATATATATATATATATATATATATATATATATATATATATATATATATAGATGTCTGGTGTTAATCAAACTGGAGTATGGCCATTACTAATCTTTTTGGAGAATATCTACTGACATACTGAACAAATGTGGGTCTTTAGCCCAGCAAGGGACCGACATACTCTGGCACAAACAGGGCACTTAAGAGATCCAACAGCAGGTGGTAAATAATCATGCAATTTAAAATGATGCATGAAACTGCTTCTGGACCCACATATCTTGCCACAAATATCACATTTCAATTGCTGGACATCTACAGTTTTATAGTCCCCCCCCACACACACTTATCTATATATGTATAAAATTTTGTGACTTCTCTTAGTGCATCTGTCACACCCTCTAAAATAGGCATACATTGGCCAATCAGAAACAAATTTGGGGGAGAAATGCAAACAGGTAAGGGGCTACAAAGTTGATTTTACTAGGGTGCCTAGCTTAATACATTTTCATTCTTTTTTTTTTAGTATTTAACATACAAAATACTCACACTATCTTAAGAATAATTTAATGATTAAAATAACAAACTTTCTTAAAACTCCAATAATATTAAATTAAAGAAATTGTTAAACTGTAAAGCAAGGATTTTGTTAAAGTATTTTTCTAAACAAATTAGCTTATTCAAATTTCATCAATTAGTTTGCAAATTTGAACAAAACGCAGAGTATGTAAATCTCCACAAAAAACTTTAATAATACTAAATAATGTGAGAATTTAAACACGCTGATGCGTGTTGGAAAGAAATTCTAGTATATCAAAATTTCAGCTCTGCCAATTCCAATTTGTGCAGGTTTTACCTCTTGGAATCCAGCAATCTTCAGATCTAGCTTATCTGTTTAGTATGACAGGAATAAATTTCTTATAACTAGAAAAGCTTTCCCAAGCAACTAAAACACATTTACTTGCCGGCCCATGTTGGCAAGATGTGACACAGTGTCAGCTTAATGTCGGGAGCCTGAGTATGCGCACCCAGGTCAGGTACTAAAAAATAACGCAGACCTCACAATTATTGGTTCTACTGGCATCAGCATTACAACTGTTCCCCACTTTTTAGTGCAGTGAGAGAGGTACTACTACAGGCAGATGTTTCCCCAAGACCAGGCACCTCTCTATATTTTTTCTGGTTGCAATCTGCCTGAAGACAGAGAAAAGCAAGAGATAAAACAAGCAGCTAAAAACACATTCTTTTACATGCTGTGTCCCTTCAGGACATAGTCAGTCATGGCTCTCCACTTCTTCCTGTCCCTTGTAGCTCTCAATAAATTTTGTCTTTTTCTTATTTCTCCCAGACCCTCTCCTGCCATCCACTTGCTTAAATATGCTTTCCCTTCTCTCTCTTTCCTTCTATCCTCCCTGTTAGTATCAGGTTTTCCAAACCCTCCTTTCTCATTACATGTCCCAGAATTTTCAACTGCCTCTTCCTGATGTTAAGTAGGAGTTTTCTTTTTGTTTGCATCCTCTTTAAAACCTCATCATTGCTCACATGTTCAGTTCATGGTATCCATAGCATCCTTCTGTAGAACCACACCTCTGTTGTCTCGAGTCTTCATCATTTTTGAAGAGACTGTCCAACATTCGCTGCTATTGAGTTGAAATTGCCTAAGGTTTATAATGAGCCAAATGATTGAATTCATTTTGATAAGCAGGTTTGTAAAGATTCCTACTGCTTATTGGACTCTACAGAGTTGGAACAGTTAATTACAGTACAGAGTTCAAATCACAGTAAAGGCAGTTGGTATTCATTATATCACAAGCTCAGCTCAGAAAATAGAAATAAATTAAGAGGAAGATGGGGGTGGGATTTTCAGGAAAATAAATAGGTAATGTAATGAATGGTAATTATATATTAATATATAATTATATATTAATAATTATATATTAATAATTATATATTAATATATGATAATTATATTAAAATTATGCATACTGTCAAAAAAGGCTGCATATTTCAGTAATTTAACGTTTGAATAAGACTTATATCCCAAACATTAGGTTACTAAGAATTTTATTATTTAATATTAAGTACATCTTGAATATTACACTAAACTGCATCTCCTATAGAGGAAGACCGTACCAGAAATGGTGAAACAAGAACTGATTACTTTTTGACTTTTAGTGAAAACTGAATTTCTATGTACTTAACTATTAAATTGTTTATTTTTGTTGTCCTATAAGTAATTTGATATTAAATAACCAATAAGGCTTGATATATCAATAAACTAATAAGCCTAACAACTCATAATGAAATGAAGTTCAAATTTTTTTTGTGCTATAAATAAAAGCAATTATAATGAAAATATTTCTTACAGACACACCTATATATATATATATATATATATATATATTATATATATATAAATAATTTTTCTTAATAAATAATAAAAGAAATTATAAAATCACTACAAAAATAGTCATTTTGTTCCAACACTTCTGAACACCATCACTTGATAAGACACCAGAAGTGTTGAAACAAAATGACTATTTTTGTAGTGATTTTATAACTTATTTATGTTAGAATTTTCAAATAAGTAATTATACTTTCTCTACTCTGTATTGAGCACTCTTTTAAGAATAGTATTTGTTGGTTATTGGAATCTATTTCGTATACACCAATCCTTTACTAGGGTATATATATATAAAAAAAAACTCCATGATAATAACACATGAGGATTGTTGTTCAGAGTTTCTGTGGCAACTCAATGTTACTTTTTTTATTGACAGATCCAAAAAGTGTGGATGGTCCAACACAAGCCTTTACCGCTTGAAACAAATCATTATATTAGTTTTCTCATGACTACATCTAATTAGTTCCACATATATCTGGCTACTGCGAAAAACTATGAAACAACAGCAACTTTATCTTGGCACTTGGAATGTACGAACTCTCCAGGACAACAACTCAGCACCAGAAAGTGCCTGAAGAACCACACCATGGTTTGACCCAATCCTTGTAAGTGAAATTGAGTAGACGGAACCCTTGGAAGCCATTGACATTGTTAGCATGAAGTTAAAAGTCATCATCGCAAAGGACTTGAGCATGCTGGTGTTTTCTCAAATTGTTGATAATGCTAGATAGCACACTCTTTCCCAGAAGTTGTAATTAAGGTCTGCTTGGCATAGCTACAGTATATACCACAGGTGGGCTCTCTGGGTGCTAAATAAACACAAATGTCCCTGAGCAAGTGTCTACAATAGGGATTGGCTAGCTGTCCTAGTAGATGGGTATCATTGATTAAGAGTGGCCAGCTATCCTATATATAATAAAAAAGTTAATGGTCAAAGTTGAATTAGACCAGGAAACAGTAGTATTAAAAAGTACTCAAGACAAATATAAAAGAATAAAAATTTAACATGTAGAGCTTTTGAGTATAAACAATTAAGAGATCAGCCAATTACACTATGTTCATTTCAATCTTTCGGTATCTTCAAGCAATTTTAATCAAGTTATTTTACTAATGCCTTAATTTAAAAAAATTAACGAACACTATATTATTTAAAAATAAATAAACAAACACATGACGGAAATGTGTTGTTTGGTTTGGTTTATTTTGTTTTACAGCATATCAACCACAATGGATTATTTAATGCTGACAACATTTTTTATTGCTGGTAATATTTTGTTTTGTCAAAAATCTATTTCTGGTAATATTTTTCCTTCAAAAAAGTATTGCTGGTAATATTTTTTTTTCAAAAAAGTATTGCTGGTAATAGTTTTTTTTTCTTCAAAAATGTATTGCTGATAATAGTTTTTTTAAAGTATTTCTGGCATTAAAACCTCTTTTTACACTTTCATAGTGTTTTTACCCCAGTTTCGGGGTTAACTATTTGCCCATAGCTGGGACCCTAACAGGTGCTACCACACTGAGTCAGGGTGGACCTGGGAACACCAGCAATTAAGAAGTGGTTCCACGCTCCTCAAAACCTCCTGATCAGAGGCCTTGCTACTGGACGTAGTTTATCGTCTTACCCAGCATGTGTGTTAGTTGGGGGTTAAATGAAATATACATACTTTCTTTTCATCTCAGCACATATGGACTCAAAAGGAACTTTTTAATATGAATACAATAGGTCATAATTTCTGGTCTTTCATTCAAAAGGTGTTTTTGGTCTGGAAATGTTATTATAGCTAATTTTTCTTGTTGACACTGTTGCAGGGTGTTACTATGACTGTTGCAAGGTTTAGCTTTTTAAAAAATTTTCCAGTTTGTAATCGGATCATTATTTTTTTTCCTTTAATTTTGATACATGGTTGGCTAGTCTAATAGAATTCCTAAGAATTTCTAGCTTTAAAGATAACTTGATTATATCGCCTGAAAATACCAAAAGGTTGAAACCAAGGTAGTGGAATTGACTGAATTCCTAATTTTTTTCATATATATATATATATATATATTAAGTTTTTAAAATAATACTATATTTATGGGATAAAGTGCTCAATATCAGCGATAGAGTGAAAGTGAACATTGAAGTCAACCCTCAGAGGCAAGAAGCTGTTTCATGCTGGACACAATATATATAATATAGCATGACACAAAGGTTGATCTGAAATTTTCTTTGTATAATATTTGATGTGAGTGATTAATATTTACTACTGAATTAAGTTCATAGAAGATCATATGGTATTTTTTTTTTTTTAAATAAATGACCTTTTCATCATTAGGGAATGGACTTACTAGTTTGCAAAAAATTCATGGCCTTAACAAGAAGCTTTTAAAAACAAGGAATATAAATCAGATGTTTAATCTTTTGGCTAGATTTTGGTAAGTGGGTCAGTTCCCTGGCATGGGCAGTGGTTGAGAACAGTGTAACCCTCTAGATTAAATAAAAGGTTCAGTTTGGAATTCCCTGTAGATTACCTAGGTCAATATAGACCTGATGATGGCAGGAACACACGTCTGGAACATTGTGATAATACGAATATTCAGAATATAATTAGCATAAATAATGTTTGTATATACAGTGCTGTTCGATAAAAGTGACTCACCTGATTTTCTTTACTAAAGATATTTTTTGTCTATTGTTTTAGGGGTTAAAATAATTTTAAATCTTACTAATATAAAGACCCCTTCTCGACCTCCTAGGAAAAAAATTTATTCACCCTAAGATATTCTATCGATGATTATAAATTTGGATATCAATGAAATTCAGAAAAAAAACTGTGCAAAAAAAGTGACTGATATCGCATTCTAATGATTAAACTGGTAAATTTAAAAAGCATTTGACAAAATATTGAAACTGTTTTACAATACACTCTGAACAATATTCTAGAGAATTCTAGAACAGCTTAAATTAAATCTAGAGTATTCCAGAATATTCCAGATAGCCTCATACAGTATAAAAACAGCTTGAAATAGCCACTCAAGTCTAACCAGATGAAAGGGTACAAACACGCATCAGAACCACTTAAGGCATCTATTATTGCCCTCTCAAAAGCAGGCAAGTCTACAAGAGAAATTGCAGAAATTGCTATAACCTCGCAAACAACTATCTCTCAAGTGCTTAGGGCACATAATGATGCCACTCCTGTTCCAAGGAAGGAAACAAGGGGATGAAAGAAAAAGATTGATGATAGAACTGTCAGGGTAATCAAGAGAGAAGTTGCGAAGAACAGGACTATAACTAGCCAAGAAATTGCAGCCAGTCTAAGTAAAGATCAAGGTGTTAGTCTTGCCTCTTCAACAGAACAAGGTTACAAATCTTGTTAGAACAAGGCTACAAATCTTGTACACGAAGGTTTAAGCCACTAATAAGCAAAGCCAACAAAGCCAAGAGACTTGAATGGGCTCACTATTATAAAAAATTTCACCGTAGAAGACTGGAAGAATGTTCTCTTCTCCGATGAAACAAAAGTTGAGCTAAATTCAAAGGATAAGGTGAGTCAGTTTTATTGAACAGCACTGTATTTCATATTAAATGTATGTTAAAAGAGAATAAATACCTAATAATTCCGGATAATTCAAATATATCAGCAAGTATGTATGAAAGGAATGCCGAACCAAATACCATCACTGGTTCAACCACTGAAAATAAATAAATAAAAAACAAATAAAAAAAAAAACATGTATTTATAATTGTTTACACCAGAACTAAATGTCAGATATTCAAAAATGAAGTTAAAAATTAAACCAGTTTTAAAGTATCTATGGCGTACATAAAAAGCTTATGCATATTCTTTGAAATGCTAAGGATTATCACAGCTTATGTCAGAAACGTAGAAAATGGGATTGAAAATCTAGGATATGGAATACAACTTTCAGCAACAATAAAACAATAAAAAAAACACACACACAAAAACAAACAAAAAAATCATAAAACATGAAGTGTTAAACATATTACAGGTTCTAGATTGGAAAAGAACACCCAAATCAAGTGAACACACCCAATATATGGGATACAAGACCAAGCAAATATATGCCCTTTCAATATTGATATAGACTAAGACAGAAAATTACAAAATGCAGAGTCTGGGCCAGGATGGGAAGTCATTGCTCAGGATACCTTGTGGGCATGGAATTCTGATAGTGATGGAATGTCTTCATCTACATTTTGGACACAAGACAAAAATAGTGTGAAAGTGATGCAAGAATTTTGAAATGTCAACACTCTCTATAGCCCCAGATTCCTTAGAGAGGATAAGGACATATGTGGTGGAATACTAAGCATGCATTCTCCTGAACTTCTTCCTTCTACTACCTCATAGAATCAATGCTACCATGTCTGTCCCTCTCATTTAATAAAATAAGAAAAAGAAGCAGTCTTTTATTTGCAATGGCATTGGAGTCTTAGGGGCTGAAGCCAGGGATGACACAGAATGTAACAATTGTTTTTTTTAAATATAACAACATATAAATATTCTCTTTCTCAAAAACACAGAATTGTAAGCTTATCGCTACTTCCATGGTAAATGTTCAGATAAGCTCCATTTTTAAATTCACCAGTTCAAACATTTACATTTAGGAGATGCCATGCTAATTCCACAAAGTTGAATCACCAACATTTCCCCCATGTTCCAAATATAAGAAGAAACTTCCCCTCACAACATTTTCCTTAAAGAACTGCCATTTTGGGGAAAAGACTCCCACATGGTTACTTCCTGGAATACTTCAATCTTGTCCTGTCCAAGTCAGGAGTTAAATGTCATCTTTCCTCCTTATAAGCTTAATTGTCATTTCTTAACACTTTCTCTTATATTGAAATCACTTTCATTCATAATTACCATTTTGACTGGAACCCTCTACCTTGAATGGCTCTTGAGCCTTCTATTGAATTAAGTCTAATATAAATTGTCATCACATCTTTAAAAGGTATGGGGAATATTTTCTATACATCTTCCTTGTAAAATTAAGTTATTAGAGATATTTCATTGGTTCAACAAAGAATATTTTTAACATTCAAATGATACTATCATTTTGGTATAATCATCTTCAGCTACATCCTAAAGTTTGGGCTGATGGTTTCTCAATAGCGCAAAAGATATGATTAAGTAGAGAGTTCAATCCTTGTCCTTGGATTATAGCAGTGTACAGGAGTTAACTGAACAAGATGTCTCTGTAAAGACAAAATAAACCTGTATGGATAAATTTGAAAAATTTTAATTCATTTGGAAATTTCTCCCAAATAGGATGAATAATATATATATATATATATATATATATATATATATATATATATATATATATATCCAGGTTAGAGGAGAACAGAGCGTAAAATGCCAACATTTGTAACATTTAAAAGAGGGCTCATTACAGAGTAGAGCAAAATATTTATTTTAGGATATTAAATCATGTAAAAAATTGCTATACAAATACAGTTGTGTTTTAACACATATCAATACATCTCCTTAGGTGATTGTAAATTACTGGTGAATGAACAGTTCCACTTTTTTCAAGAAAAGAAAATATATGCTTGAGTGATTAAACTTGATCAACCAATCGAAAATTACTTTTCATTTGAAAATCATTCATTTGCCACTAATTTACAATTGCCTATAAGACATACATGATTATATATTGAAGTGATTTTTGACATGTTTTTGATTTAATATCCTAAATTAAATAATTATATATATATTATATATATATATAAAAATGAAGAAATATAGTTTTAAGGTGTGCTATATTTATGGGATAAAGTGTTCAATATCAGAGATAGAGTGTGTGTAAATATAACAGTGTCCTGACGATTGCATCTAGCATGAAAGACTGTCGCCTCTAAGTGTTGACTTCAATTTCACTTTATATATATATATATATATATATATATATATATATATATATATATAAAAATAAATATCTGGGTTTGAATCTTAGCATGGTTGATTTTGAATTTTTCATGTTATTGGCCTGTGGAAGTGATCTCACCATGTGGTACCTTCTGAAAATTGCCTGGAAACCATATTACATGTTGACATGGGCAGCAGTTGTGCTACCATAAAGTCAAGTCATTGTGACAGAGTAATTGAGCATGTTGGCCTTGTTCTAACTGTTAATGATATTAGATGATATGCTTTCTCCCAGAAAGTGGAACTAAGGTTCACTCAGATATGAACAGCCTGGCATGAGATAATTTCACTAAAAGTCATTGAAACACAAGAGATTACTGAGTGTGAAAGAATAAGAAAAACAGACAAATATTATTAAGGAACAAAAACAATAGAAGTGTAATCAAGAAGACTGTAGATAACGATTGACATTGCAGTTAAATTTTTGAAGATCCAAGTTGGTTGGAAAGCATAAAGACAGAAGAGAGTTCCACAAGTGGGAAATGTGAAAAAAGAAACTGTTAGCACAGAACTTATGGTTAGGTCGAGCCAATTCAACTGTAAATTGATAAGACCTTGTTATCAATCTAGTACTGCACTTAAAGTCATAAATTCTAGATACCATAGCGGAAAGTTCATCAGAAAAATTACCATAAAAGTATCTAGCTATACATAAAATTCTGTGACATCCGTTAGTGTGTCCATCTATCACACCCTCTAAAAGAGCCAAACATTGACTGATCAAAACCCAATTTGAGAGAGAAGTGCAAACAGGTAACTGGGTACAAAGTACTGTTGGTTTTACTAAGGTGCTTTGCTTACTACAATAAATTTTCATTAATTTTTAAAAAAAATTATTTGGCATACAAAATACTCCCATTATTTAAAAAAAATTAATGATTAGAATGAAAAATACTTATTTAATAAAAATGCAATATTGTTTTCTGCATATTTTTTAAGTTTATATATATATATTTCGATAAACATGCAATCAATTTACAAATTCATGAATTATTCACACAAAAACAAATGCAAAGGTTAATGATTTAATTGGCGAGAAATCCATCGTCGCAAACAATTCAAATAATATACAAAAACCTCCGAACCTGTTATGAATGAAAAGATCCTTGTTTCTATAAATTTCTGCTGCATTAGTTCTTATTTTTACTACAAGCTTTCGTCTGTTCCTACAGACATCTTCAGGTATGGAATAGATGTTGTTCTTGTTTTTTCTCTCAGTAATAAGAGGACAATGAAAATATATGTATTGTTGTATCCAATAACTCAGAGAGAGATTAAAACAGTACAAGTACAAATGCTAATTAGAAATAATTATGGATTATGCATTTTAGAAATACAGACAGAAATCCTGTTCCTCATTTTCAATCTTAAATGTGAAATTAAATTAAAAAAAATAAATAAATAAATAAAATAAAAGTAACTTGTTTATTCTAGGAAATCATAATCACATTTTAGCTTATAACTTCAATATCTGTCTATATCTATATAAGAGAGAAAGAGAGTGTGTGCATGTGTGTGTGTGTGTGTGTGTGTATGTGGGTTTCTTGCTTTTGCAATCATCAAACAACCTAGTTTATTTTAATTTGTTTATTCATGTTAGATTATTTGTGAGTGGTTGAGCAGTGGAAATTTTCTTCTTGCGTTTCCTTAGGATGGTGCTCTCTCATACATGCAAGCGTATGCATTCATATAAATAATCTGGGTGTAGGTGCAGCTACACATCCACACATTTGAGCATACAAAAGCGTGAAACCCAGGGTTACAAATTAACATCCATACAAATTTAAAAAGAAAAAAATATTTATATATATATATATATATATATATATATATATATATATATATAGCTTATTACTTGAAACATTATTTTATAGTGGATATGTATGTTTGAATAGACAATTAGTCTTCTTTTTTTTTTTTTTTAAACAAAACAAAAAGAACAAAAACAAACAAAAAAAAAATTATTGTGAATAGCAACTACCAGTCTGTGCATTTAAGAGTCTTATTAAGGAAAATATGCTCTCTGTCAGAGTTCAAACCTGTGAACATCATTATGGAAAAAAAAATAGTATTTGATCTGGTATACTTTAGATCGTATAGCCATGGAAAGCTTCACAGCCTATCACAGTTCGTATTACCCTTCTCATTTAGATCTTCCTAGACTACCATATATTCTTGAAAGATCATATGTGCCAGTTTTATTTTTGGATGGGATATCAAGAAAATCTGAATTAAATGTGGATTCCTTCAAAAGGGTAACTGACCTTTGCTAGGCCATTAACAAAACAAAAAAAAAAATTAGTCAAGTCTATTCAAACATATGTATCCACTAAAATGTAATTTTAGTTTTAATTATTCCACCCCGAGCAAGGTAATAAAGTCACTAAGACACAAGTGGTTACTGAGTGTGAATTAATGAGAAAAAATAAACATTAAGGAGAGAGATCAATAAAAGAACAGGAATTAAGACAGAAGATAGTGATTGATATTGCATTTAAATTTTCGAAGATCAATGTTGACTGGAAAGCAAGAAGCCAGAAGAGTTCTAAAAGCGAGAAGTTCAAGAGAAGAAACTGTTAGCATAGCACTTAAATTTCTATCTAATTATTTCAACTGTAAAATGATGAGACCTATCTGCAAATCTAGTACTGTGCTTTAATTTTTAAAATCAAGGTACTACACAGCTAAGCTTATCAGAACATTTACCATGAAAATATTTATAAAAAAAGCACAAGGAAGCTACATTATGGCAGCGGGAAGTGGCTAAAGCCAAGATGCCAGGTCAGGACCAATAACATAGCAGATTCTTTGGATTTTCTCCAATCATTTAACAAATGTTTTATTAAAAATAAAATCCATTACTTTATAAAACTATATGTAGTCAATGATAAAATGACTAAAATTAAATAAATTAAAGCTATAAATAAGTAATTGAAAAATAAGTAAATAATTGATAAGTTTGAATATTATATATATGTACAAATACACACTAAAGTAACCAACAGACCACTTGCTAGTTAATATAACACCTGAGACATGAAAGAAATGTATATGCATATATGATATTAAAAAAAAAATTAGTTCTAAATTTAAATTTAATTTAGCAGGTTAAGAATTTCAAATTGGAAATTAGAAAATGAGAATTAGCATTTGTTTCTTTCTTAACTATGAGATCTGTCAGTTCAATAGATTTATCAAACCTCTGGCTCTGATGAGCATTTTAATACAAAAACTCTTGAGTCAGCTCAGCAGATAAGGGACTTGAACTTTTCTTGGTTTATTGAATATCACAGCTCAAGCTAACAACTGAGCACGTCTTGGCAGAAGTTTAGCTAGTCTTAAAAAACATTAAATTCTCATACCTTTAACATTGCTTCTGTCATATTATACATACATATACTGTGTGTATTATTAAAAATATATATATAAATGTGCCATAGTATAAATTGTTGAACAAAGTGGAGTGGTATGGGAGTGCATGAGAGAGAGAGAGAGAACATGCATTTGAGAGTGTCTGTGGGCATGAGTGAGCAAACAAAAGAGGAAGAGTGTGTGCATGAGGGCGGGAGAGAGAGAGAGCACGTGTGCATGTGAGGGATAGAAATAAAGTTCACAATACTCATCAGAGGTTGACACAGTTTTGTGATTACACACTTGCCAAGACCCTGACAAGCATAGGTCCCATTATATATATATATATATATATATATATATATATATATATATATATATGACACACACATGCACATAATAGAAAACAGTCATGATTAGCATGTGTTTATTATGGTGGGTTGTAGAAATACCTAACAAGTATTCATTAGCATCCCATGCAAATGACTTTGCTATATCAATGCTGAGCACAAGACATTTAGTCAGTTCACATTTAGACTGTCAGCTATATTATATTCTTTACCTCAGTGACATGATTCTGTCTTTAGACAGAACATGGTCAAACTTTACTGGGTGTTTGTGTTTGCAGGGATCAAAACTTTGTTCCACTTTGTAAGAGAATATCTATGAATGTGTTATGCATTACCAACATAAATTCCAAATATTTTTTTTTTAAATCACATAAGTTACTTCCCTTGCATATAGGTAAAAAAAAAAAAATTTTTTTTGAATTGATCCTGTTAACACATAACATGTACATAGATATACAACCCCTGAAGATTGAAAGAAATTTTGAAAAATTTCTTAATTTTCTACAGCTAACAAGAAATTAATTTGTGGACTTGAAAAGATTAAGACGAAAATATACCTATCTAAATTATTTAAGCAAACACACACAGACATATTATATAAATAAATAGTGTATTTAGGCAAAAATCCCTCATTTATACATGTTTCATTAAAGACAACAGATAAAATACTGCGATTAAGCTTTTTATTTCATTTTTCTTATGTTCAAATACATGTCCAAATATTCTGTAATTCCAAGCACATTCGAATATACTTTTAGCCATTATCAAGGATGATTTTATTTTTACTTTTTAACTGGA
>CAHIKZ030001659.1:607500-772500 GCA_903632075.3 Acanthosepion pharaonis | reverse complement strand
ATTAAAATTCTATATATGGCAGGCTGTTCATATCCAAGTGCAGCTGTCTGCAAAGATGGCTAGCCATCATGTTGTAGATGCTTTTTCAGACATTTGTTTCTGTTGAACACCCAAACCTTTTGTTTATACTGCAACTATATGTTGAACATATTGAAAATTACATTTTCAGAGAGAGAGAGAGAGGGCATCATCTGTAGAGATCAATTTCTTGAACATGGCCTGTATGCTCAAACACTTGTCACAAATACTTGTGACTTCATTGTAGCACAAACATAAACAATCTTGTCTACTAAACAAGGTTTGGTTCAATTTGAAAAATAAATGACATTTTGCATGTTAGAGTATTCTGAAGACTGTTGAGAACTTGTTTTAAGAATTCATTTAAAAGTTTTAACCATTGATCTGCAATGTTGATTTAAACATGTCCCAAAGAGATATTTCTAAGAGTTTGGCAGTCAAGACAGATCTGAACAACCACCAGAATCTGAAGAGATGGTTTGGTTTGGTTTGGTTTATTTTGTTTTATGGTATATCAACCTCAATGGGTTATTTAATGTTCAACATTTTCTACATTGCTGGTAATAAATTCTGATTTGTCAAAATCTCTTTTGGTAATATTTTTCCTTATTCGTGCCTATTTGGTAATTTTTCAAAATTTGCTCAAATAGAAACCCTAATGGTAAAACCCCAAAAAGTGTCATGCAAAAGAAAGACTATTTCTTTAATAAAGTATGTCATTCAAAAATCATGGCATCATTATTTAGTCATTAATGTATTTTATATGATCTTTCCCAGGATTTCAGTGAAATTGTATCCCATTATATCAGGATGGCAGAAAAGATGGTCAAGCATTTTTTGGACAAAATTTTTTATTAATATAAACTTCATAAGAAGATTATTCAGTCAGAAAACCTATTTTTCTCCAATGAACAGAATAAACCAGTGGAATTGAAAATGCTTTTCTGATTTCACCCTTCAAGCCATTATCTATTTCACACACTTTATATATATAAGTAAGGCAGGTAATAAAAACTTGGTAATCCACATACCTTTGAAATTCTCATTCAAATTTTGATGAATACATCTTCATTTGCAAAAAAAGCTTTAATTTATTTATTATACCAGTGATTATTAATTGTATTGTGATCCTCAAAATCCAAAATTGTTTCAGGATACATATTGGATTTGATACATTTTATATTTCAATACAAAAGGAATATACCACATTAGCTAAAAAAGGTTTGACAGTTTAATTGCAATTTTCTAATTATTTATGTGAATTAGTCTTCTCCACCCTAAATAACATAAAATATAAAAAGAAAGACTAGGCACATCTAAAGAAGAAATAAGGGTCTGCTTATTGCATCTTCAACCAAAAATTGAAGAAATTACAAAAAGAACACCAGGTACAAGTTAAAACTAAAACTTTACAAATAGTTGAATAGAAACATTAATGAAATTAATTTTCAGTATCTATCTATATTTCCGAGATGAAGTATTAAGTACACTATTTAAATTTTTCAGACTATCATTCTCATCTTCGTGTTCCCAAAAGCTTATCAACAACCTTGTTGATTTGTTAAAGCTAAAGAGGAGATGATACAGTGATTATGCTCATTGCATTATTTACATTATTTGGACTATTGTCCTACAACTTTAGGTAAAAAGTTTTCATCACCCTATATTTTAATAAGTAAGTTTCATGCCAGCCTTCTTCACGCAGTTGGAATATCGAGACTGAACCCTTTATTTCATGGCATCCTTTTTTAGAGATAGACTGTTCTAAAATCTAAAATCCATGGATGTCAATTATCAGTTATCTCCAAAGGTAAATTAGTATCCAAGAACTAAAAATGTTACCCCAGTAAATAACTTAATTTTGTTATTCTTATTGAATCTTGATCCAATGTCTCTATCCACAGTGCTCTGTGTCCTCAAGTTTACATTACAAAAAAAGGTATAAAAGGACGAGATGAGGATGATAGTTGGAATAATGTAAATAGTGTAAATTAAAAAATAGCTTGATGTGTTTTTTTTTAATACATGATTTTAACAACATAACATTTAAATGTATACCCTTTAAAAAATAGTTAGATATCTCAAATGATATGAAATTTTTTGAAACACTCTGATACAAGTATGTTCAAATTACAAAGTTTTGTTATGCAAATGTACATTATATTAACCTCTGACAATATTTAAAATAGTTGTCACAGAGATCTAATGCCACCATTGTATCCAAAAATGTTTTAAGAACAAATCCATTGAAGGTAAAATATCAAAGTTCAGAGAATTGGTTTTTTACCAAAAGCTACTTGTACAAAATGTTATACAGATTTAATGGCTGAAATATCATAAGAATACTTAAATATATTTTTTTGCTTTCTGTCTATATAATAATACAAATTTCAGTATGTCACTGTATCACACTTTTTCAGTTTTACTTCTAAAGGTTGGAACCCAACATATAATACTATTTTGGAACCAAGCCACCAACACTGTGAGCAAACTAAAAACATTCAGAGTCAGATCCAGACCCACAATCCTGAAATTGTGGATTCTGAAGTTTTCATTACTGTAGTTGTTTTTGTCAATTTTTTTTTTTTTTTACATGATTTTTTGTACTGAATTTTTTTATCAATTTTTGTAACTTGGAAATAATTTTGTGAATAATCAAAATTGTGAAATCCAGTGAAAATCACGCATGAAATAAAAATAATTGTTTGTATGGAAAGTAAAGACCTACATACATTAAACTGTCTTTAAATTAATTGACAACAGGAGAATTATCGCTGAAGGTAAGCTTAAATATTAATGCAATACTTAAACGTAGCAGTTAATTTTGAGTTCTTCTGTAGTTTGTGGTTTATCGCATCTACTCCTTAGCTATTGTGATGAAGATGCAATCAAGAGCCCTCCGCAGGAGCTAGCTTAAATGCAGCCTTATCAGGTGGCTTTTAAGCTAGTTTCTAAAAAAGTATTTAATCCTTAAACATCATGAAAAAGTTTGTCCAAGAATGCATACCAAACAGGTAAAAAAAAAATACACACACTTTAAAAGAGTACTTTTTATGCTGATTTTCAAAATATGTGGCACACATTGGTTTCAAGAGACCTTGGCTCTATGTCCAAATATTATGCCTCAACTGCTGATTGTCTTCTCCAAGATGCAAGCTTGGGCGGTGGTTTATGATAGATCAGCAATTGCCCATACAGCACATCTCTCTTCTACATGCCACCAATGTTGTCCAAGTGAAAGTCAGTGACCAATACAGTTTGGTCCTGGCATAGTCACAGGAGTTGCCAGAACAAAGTTGAACATAACATCGGAATGTCTTAGGGACTCTGGATTTGTCCTCAGGGCTTAAAATAAGAGTTTTCCTTCTCTTATTTTAAAAATACTTATAAATAAAAGGTGATATTTTAACTTTTACATTTAAAAAAAAAGAAATTAAAAAATGAAATAACAGGGAAAATGAGAAATGTTAAGTTTCAAAATTCAATGTTTGATACTTAAAGCATTCTCTGCACAATGGACATTTTGGTACTAAATGATCACATTTTTTATCTCTTTGAGAAGTCTGCATGCAGACATAGCACTATATTTGGCATGTGTTTTTTTTTACATTAAGGTTCACCCTATACAAGGCCCAGGTGCCACTCAAGTTAAAGTTATGTTAAGGGGTAGTTTATATGGATAGGAGGGGAAGATAACGGTTGACTCTAGACTTGAACAGGTTGAGATGATAGTGATCGGGGAAACATTCTTTTGGGAGTGTTCCATAAGGCAGTGGTTTGTGGGAAGAAGCTGTTTGAGTGGAACTTACTTTACGCCAATGGAATATGGTGTGAAAGAGGGGGGTTTGCTACTATGTAATTGGCATGGTGGGTCCTAGCCATAATGATCTAAACTGGTGGAAGTTGGAGATACAGTCTTTCTGAGCACTTTTTTGGAAGTAGCAATAGTGTAACAAGAGGAACGCCTGTGTGAGAGAGAGAGAGAGAGAGATTCTCCAAGTTTCATTTGCAAACAAATATTCCAACAACTGATCTAAGCTCAGGAATTCTACAATTGTCATTTTGCCATTTAGACTCGATTCATGAATGATGCTCATATTTTTTTGAAAAAGGTGTAAAATCATCAGTCATTAATTTCTGACATTTAAGGGTCAATTCAATGAATACATTTGCTATTTAAAAATAGTTTTTAAAAACATGTGGCATTTTTGTGCTAAGACACTATGTTCAACATCAGCTGAATTTCTGATTTTGTTTACAAAAGGACAAACAAAAATCATACTTTACCAGTAATAAGTAGCCGTAATCAAAAGAGTTACTTTTGCGTATTTTCTTTTGCAAGACTTAAAAATATTCAGATGTGCAATACTCAGAATATTTAGTGATTTTAATTCAAACACTATTTTTAATATCAATGACATTGTCTTTTCAAAAGAAATATAATTCAAAATTATCTAGATAAAAAAAAACAAAGAAGAATCTGCAATATTATTGGTCCCAACCTGGCACCTTGGATTTAATCACTTTTCTACCCACATAAGATTTCTTGTGCCATTTCTACAAAATATTTTTGTGGTAATTGTTTTGATGAACTTTCATCTTTGGTACCTTGGCTTCAAGAATTGAAGTGTACAACTAGATTGGCAGATAGGTCACATTATTTTGCTGCTGCATTTGCTAGATGTAACCATATCCTAAAAGTTTCTTATCTTTCCAGTAAAGATCCCTTCCAGCTTCTTGATTTTATGTCAACTACAATTTTCAAAAATTTAAATGTAACATCAATCATCATCTGTCGTTTACCCTTCCTGGCTTTGCTAAAACACCCACTAGATGGCACTGTTTAAGTCAACGAAAAAAACCATTTTCCCCTCTCACGCTCTCTAGGATATATTACGTCATAGATAAGAATGTCACTGCTGTGGTGCATTTGTTTTCCCTGGTCAATTTGATTACTGAATTCCGCACCAAAAAAAAAAAAAAAAAAAAAGAAAAACGTACATTCTTAATAGCATAATTTTAATAGCTTTTCCTTTACATACAATGTAGGCACTTCTGGCCAAGTGTGTGGGTTTCTCTGTTGCAAAGATTTGTCTATCAAAGTCAAATTCATGTGAATGGCGTTGTCAAACGCTTTGATTCACAGCCATCTCCACCACTCCGAACAGGTGGATGCCGATCCGAATGCTTGGATGTAAGCAGGTGCCAACATAGATGCATTAACTGAATTTCTTTCTGCTACTACATGTATTTAATTATCATTTATTTTAAAATCCAGGTTTTGTATATTTTTATCCTTACCTGGACTCACATGTGTCTACCAAATATCGTTTGTGGGACAAAGTTTCCAGGATGCTTTAAATATTTACTGAAAAACCTCCAAACATGTCCACACCAAAGAGGTAACACCCACAACACATCCACTATGTCCTTGAACCCTGTTTTTTTTTGTTGCCCTTTCCCAACTTCTTTCACTCAGTAACATCTTGCGTCTTAGTGGCTTTATTGTCATGCTTGCGGTGAAATTATTTATGCGTACACCAGATTAAGAACTGTTATAGAAGTATTGTTTGGTTAGAAAAGAAATAAAACACAACAAACCTGATCAACAGGAAGCGGATTCATCATGCTGTATGTTTGCATAACACTATACAAGACAACAGATACGCCATCTGCAAGAAAAAAAAGACCGTATTTTTCAGAAAAAAAAGATACAATTTTCACAAGCAATATTAAAAAAAAGAAGTCTCAGGAGAAGTTGTGAAATTAAGTATTCTTATCCAGTATCTCAACTGACACATTCTCCAGCCACCCTCAGTTGTTCTTCAGCCACCCCCGGTTGTTCTCCAGCCATCCCAGCCATCCCCGGTTGTTCTCCAGCCATCCCCGGTTCTCCAGCCATCCCCGGTTGTTCTCCAGCCATCCCTGGTTGTTCTCCAGCCATCCCAGCCATCTCCGGTTGTTCTCCAGCCATCCCAGCCATCCCCGGTTGTTCTCCAGCCATCCCAGCCATCCCCGGTTGTTCTCCAGCCATCCCCGGTTGTGTGCTGCATCCAATTTTCTTGGATGTCACCCAGTACTTTAATTCCACAACAGATTTGTTCTTTGTAAACAATGCCTTCACATTATTTGTTTTTTGTTTTTAATCATGTCACTAGAAGCAAGACAGTAGTGCCACTAGTATGCAGGGGGGTTACAGATAGTGAAAATGAGAGAAAAGACTGTGTATAGGGGGGATTGAGGAAAGGATAAAAAGTGAATGGGTTTCAAGACATCAAAAAATGGTGATTGATGTTAAATTCAAATTTTTGAAGATTGTAGTTATCAAGGAAGCAGGTAAGTGGAAGGGAGTTCCACTGTTGGGAAGAGTAAGCAAGAAACTATTGGAGTAGAAGTGGTGGTTACATTTAACTATTTCAACTGTAAATGGGTGGGACCTTGATACTAATCTTAAATTCATGTAGTTGGGGTACCAGGAAAAAAAAAAGCTCCTCAGAGCAGTTGGAATGTAAATATTTGTAGAAAAGACAGGAAAGCTGTCATGTCTGTGAAAAATTTAGGATTGTTTACGTTGCAGATTCTTCTTTGGAATTTGATACAGGAAGTGTAGTCCCCATGAAAAAAGGGTCTCAAAATATACAAAGATGACCGACTACAGCACACACAAAGAAGAGTGAAGAATATATCAACCAAAGGACAAAGAATTTAGAAATAGATTTTTGTCTTTGTTCTGAACATAGTAAGAAAATATTTCTTCTACTAGATGTGAGGTGGAATCAGCACTCTCATATTATATCAACACAGCAATGCAGGTGTTAGACATCAACAATAAAGATTATAAAATCGATGGCTGCAAAGTATGTGCTATGTCAGGGCTATGTACAACTTTGAATTCAAAGTTGTCCTTCTAGGCAGGTTGCTAACCCTGGCTACAGAGCCTAGTCTGCCATACTATTTAACCGATATCATGAGGAAGAGATGGATTGTTATCTTTCCCCGTAGATATTTGCCCAAATGTGATGAACATCATTAACTCAGCTGGAATTTGAACTCGGCTCAACTTACTTGTTTCAAGCTGCTAGCCATTGCACCAGCTGCACATCCACAGCACACACTTGTATACCAAATACAAATGTCAGCAAGATTCAATAGTTTCTTACAATTTCAGCTCACCACCAAGCCAACAGTGTGCTTATTTTGTATGGGGAATCTTATTTTTCAAACAATTTTCTCTATAGCAGGATTACTTTGCTTTATATTTATTAAACATCTGTCTATATAAAATCCTGTGACTTCCATAGCCGTCACACACTCTAAAATACCCATAACAACCAAAACCAAATTAGGGGGAGAAGTGCAAACAGGTAAGGGGTTACTAAGTACAGTTGGTTTTATTAGGGTGTGTAACTTAGTACAATAAATTTTCATTCATTTTTTTTTTTTGAAAGATTAAAAATTTTAAAAACAATTTAAATGGTTAAAAAAGCAAATACTGATGTTTTGAATATCATTTCTTTAAGTTTTTATATACATTTCATTCTGATGAAATATCAGGCACAGTTGTAGCACTGTAAATATAAACACAGAAGGGAGGGTTTCAAATGAGCAGAGGATTTCAAGAGTATTTTAAAAATTAAAAAAAAAAAAAAAGAATTTTTTTAAAAAGCATTGTTCACTATTGAAGTCCAACAAAATTAAATTAAAGAAATTAGTAACCCGCAAAATAGGGTTTTCCTCAAAGTATCTTTCCAAACAAATCAGCTTATTCAAATTTCATCAATTGTTTTGTGAAATCGAATGAAACAGTTTGTAAATCTTGACAAAAAATGCTAGTGATAACTTCAACAATAATAAATACTGCAAGGATTTCAACAACTGTCAGTGTGTTGCAATGAGAATAAAATTCTAATATATAAAAATTCTCAATCGAATGCTTATTTGAATTGGCATGCATATTTTAGAAGATGAAAAAAAATTCCTACCAGCATGACTATGTCAGAGTGGTTCATGTACTTAGTAGAATAGAGTACAATAAGCAGAACTAGCAAATAATAAATAAAAGGCAAATGAAGGTACTTGCTTTCACTTTGACACAAGGAAAATCCATCATTTGTTGAACTGGAATTGTCATGTAATTTGAGCTATAAATAATGATCTTGATGGTAATATGATTGAAGAGATATCAATCTGATCAATGATTCTACCCTGATGCTAATAACATATAAAACCCAGTGTTATCTGCTGATTGAGAGTTGGAAAGAAAAAAATGGTTACTGTATATCTGTAAAAGTACAATATGAATAAAGACAAAAGGAAAACTTATCTTCTGAGGGATTTTATCAAGGCAAATGCAAGGATTTTATTTTGCAAAAAGTATTTATATATAAGAGCAAAAATGTTATTGGTTTTTAGAAATAAATTAAATTTAGGAACGCTGATAAATATTCATCAGGTTTGTTGAAAGTGATGTTTTTGAAATTTTTCTTTTATGCAAATTATATAAATTACTTTAGTTTAAGACTAATTCATGTGTTATATATTTTGAATCACATGAGGTTATGGATTTAACAGTTTTCTTTCCTTTTTTTAATATTTTTCAAGTCGTGTATCTTGGCTTGGGAAAGTAGTAATTCTTTCAGGAATAAAGTTATTGGAAAACTCCAGGGCACATATTTATATTTTGGTAAGATTCGATTGCCACGCTCAAGAATTTCCCTTTCAAGTAGGATACTTTCTCTTTTAATAAATGGGGGAATTCTTTAGATCAAAGTTTTAGTTGAATTGATTTCTATTTAGAACTAATGCATTTGACAAATTGTTGTATGTAAAATCCCTTTTGCGTTCAGAGATACAATTTTTTAAATTTCTACATGTTTCCCCAGTGTATTTTGAGGAACAGTTCTGGCAATTTATTTTATATACATCTACTTCAGAATTATTGTTTTAGGTATTTTGGGTCCTGAACTTATCCATAAAAATTTTTGATGTGGTTGTAATTATTTTGATGCTGTTTAGATTGGACGCATTGTTTTGGATTGTGGATGTTAGTGTGTTAGTAGGTATTATTATATGTCTGTTTTTATCTAGGTGTTTATTAATAATGTTCTCTTTTGGCTCTGTATCTGGTGGACCAGTCAGCAAATAATGGACTGTGAGCTGCTACCAATGAGCCAAACCATCACTGCGGATCTGTACTCATAGCAGTTTGAACATGCGTATCAGGCACTGAAGCAGAAGCCAGCATCACAAGGATATACTGTTCCTCCATGACAATGTCATGTCTAATGTGGTGCAGGTGGGCAGGGATATTATGTGGCATCTTGAATGAAGGACACTGTGCCAGCCACCTTATTCTCCAGACCTTGTGCCAACAAATTACCACCTCTTCCAATCCCCGGACAAACACCTTCATGGAATATCCTTTGCAAAGGAGGCCGACTTGTGGCAGACTATCACGGACTTCTTTGCATCCAAGAAAGGTGACTTTCACAGCTGAAGGAATGTTGGCAAAAATTTCTGGATATTGATGGGGATTAGTTTGAGGACTAATGTTATGTCTAATTTGGTATAAACATTGTCTTAACCCAGAAAAAGTGCCATGCCATGTCTTAGCTGTAAAGGTCTGAACTGGTGAAACTTACAATATTTACATTGCTCTGCATTTTATTTTCATCCATATTCAATAATCATTTCCTCTGTATTCCAGATATAAGAAAATTTCACTCAGACAATTTCCCCACCCAAGAACTTCTACTCTGTAGAACAGGGGGCGAGTGCTTCCCTGAAAATTTCATGAGTATCCTTTTCGAGTAAAGAGTCAATTGCCATCTTTCGTTCTTATTCTCATATTAATATTACACACCTCATTTAGTAACCCTCTACCTTGAGTGACTCTCATGCCTTGTACTGGATGAATTCTAATTAAAAAAAACAATGCTATAAATAGATTAGTGTATGCATTTTGTGAACTATCAGTTTTGGCATATGAGGGCCCAGTAGTTTAGTTGAAAACTAAAGCATTAGTCTATCCACACAGATTATTTGATTATAGCGATGAAAGCTTGTATAGAAATGGCCACACTTGTCAGAAGGACTGGCATGGAATGTCAGAAAATCTCTTAAACAACCATCTTCAGGTTTGTTTTTTGAATTTTCCTTCTCTTACACTGGGTGTCACCCAAAGTAAGAAAGATCCATCTGCTCTGCTATCTAATTCGTATCTTAGACTCATGATTTTTTGAACGATGTTATTACAAAATAGACCATTACATTAACTAGAAATAATATATAAAAAATAAAGAATCTTGTTAATATAAAGACAACAACTGCCCCTAAATTTATCTTAATAGTATGTCTGGCTGGTTATATAAATTCATATTGGCTGCTGATCTAAAAAAAAAAAAAAAATGACCTACATTCTGTTAACTGGGATGAGAATGGCTTGTTAATGTTAATGCCTCCAGAATGAAACTATTCTTTTAATCGTCTGAGAGAGACCTTTTTACCATCCATCAGCATGGCTGATGCTAACCTTCAGGCGAGTGACTCATTGCACCTTTGTGGTGAACACGTGTCAGTACAAATGCAAAAGAGGCCCCGGATTGCATGTGGACATGTTTGTCAACACCAGTAACATCTGGATTTTCCCCTGTTAGCAGCGGGACTACTTGGCATGTCTAGATATAGGCCTCTCTGCAAATGGCCAAGATCCGGATTTTTGATAAGATGCCTCATGATAATAAAAGAAACAGGTACACCAGCAGTCAGGAAGACATGATGTAGGTCCCATGGACACTTTGTTCCTAAAGTTGCTGTGATTTCTGGGGTCAAAACACTATGAAATTGTAAAAATAGGTTTTAATACCAGAAATACTTTTTAAAAAAATTATTACCAGAAATACAGTTTTGAAAGAAAAAAAAGTATATATATATATATATATATATATATATATATATATAGCATAGCATGTTATAATAGTAGGAATTGTGTCTTTGATTTTAGGGTGGACCGTTTTTTGATTTTATCGAGGTCCCAATCCTTATATCACCTCAAGGTTCTCTAGTCATTTCTTGTATATCAGATCCCATGGGCTTTCCCTCTGTAAACAGAGGGAATGCTTACTGAGTATGAATTTATTGGACTCTAGCTTTCTTGAAATTCATTTTTTCCCCTCCATTGGTTATCATGAAATATATATATATATATATATATATATATATATATATATATATATATACACATACATATTTACCAGCTATACATTTTTTGAAAGAAACATTAGAAAAAATGTTAGCAGCAATAGATTTTTGGAAAAAATTATTACCAGCAATAAAAATGTTGTTGGCATTAAATAACCCATTGAGGTTGATATGCTGTAAAACAAAATAAACTAAACTAGGAAGGGGTCTGCTTTATTCAGAAAGAAATTCATATTAGAATTAGGCAAAATTATTTTGTTTACTGGCTTGCTTACTAGAGATATCTTAATAAAGAAACCCGCATCCTCCTAACAGGAGGAACCACCATCTGATACTTTTTGGACTAACATTTCCTGTTGACATGAAGAGGAAATATTATATTGAATCAATTGCTATGTCTGCTGTGTTGACCATGTTTTGTTAGATTTGGGCGAGAAAAATTGTCTGTTTTACACATTTTTAAGTTGAACATTTCAATATCGCTTCCATATAGGGTCCGTTTTCCCTGCTATATATTTAGAGATCCTTGTTAAAATCCAAAGAAGAATCTTCAATATCATCGGTCGTATCATGTCACTTAGGCTTCAGTCATTTCCTGCTGTCGTAATGTAGCTTTCCTGTGCCTTTTCTATAAATACTTTCATGGTAACTGTTCTGTTTTCCAATCAACTTTAATTTTCAAAAATTTAAATGCAACATCAATTAACTTCTGTCTTAATTCCTGTTCTATAATTGTTCTTTTACTGTTCTTGCGCCTTTATGTTTTCTCGTATATTCTTTCAGTCAGTAAGCCCCTACATTTAGGATGAAATTATAAGAATATGGGAAATTGCATGCTTAGTTTTTCTGCTGTGAGACAGAATCTGAAAACAAAATAAATCCAATGCAGAAAATGCAGGGTTAAACAAGTCAATATTTAAGGACAGTTTGATGTAGGGATGTTGTAAGCCACGTGTTTTATGTATATATTCTAACCAGTTTAGTTGGTGCTGAAAGAGAAACAAAGATAATACTTACCATTTAAAAGAGATTCTCCAAATACCAAAATATAGAGAGTAGCATTCACTCCCATTTCTGTGAAGATGGCCAATACCTAAAAGAAATAGAGAGAGAGAGTCAGAAGAAAGAAAGAGAAAAAAAAAGCAAATCAGAAGAGAGAGAGAGAGAGAGAAGAGAAAGTCAGAAGAGAGAGAGAGAAAAGAGAAAGTCAGAAGAGAGAGAGAGAAAAGAGAAAGTCAGAAGAGAGAGAGAGAAAAGAGAAAGTCAGAAGAGAGAGAGAGAAAAGAGAAAGTCAGAAGAGAGAGAGAGAGAGAAAAGAGAAAGTCAGAAGAGAGAGAGAGAGAGAAAAGAGAAAGTCAGAAGAGAGAGAGAGAAAAGAGAAAGTCAGAAGAGAGAGAGAGAAAAGAGAAAGTCAGAAGAGAGAGAGAGAAAGAGAAAGAAGAAGAGAGAGAGAGAAAGAGAAAGTCAGAAGAGAGAGAGAAAAGAGAAAGCCAGAAGAGAGAGAGAGAAAAGAGAAAGAAAGAAGAGAGAGAGAGAAAAAGAGAAAGAATAAGAGAGAGAGAGAAAAAGAGAAAGAAAGAAGAGAGAGAGAGAAAAAGAGAAAAAAGAAGAGAGAGAGAGAAAGAGAAAGTCAAAGAGAGAGAGAAAAAGAGAGAAGAGAGAAGAGAGAGAGAGAAAAGAGAAAGTCAGAAAAGAGAGAGAGAAAAGAGAAAGAAAAAAGAGAGAGAGAAAAGAGAAAGAAGAGAAGAGAGAGAGAAAAGAGAAAGAAAAGAGAGAGAGAGAGAGAGAAAAGAGAAAGAAAGAAGAGAGAGAAAGAGAAAAGAAAGAAGAGAGAGAGAGAAAGAGAAAGAGAAAAGAGAGAGAGAAAAGAGAAAAAAAAGAAAAGAGAGAAAGAAAAAAAAGAGAAAACAAGAGAAAGAGAGAAAGAAAAAAGAAAGAAAGAAGAAAGAGAGAGAGAAAAAAAAAAGAAAGAAAGAGAGAAAAAAGAAAAGAAAAGAGAAAAGAGAGAGAGAAAAAAAGAAAAAAAAGAAGAAAGAGAGAGAAAAAAAAGAAAGAAGAGAGAGAAAGAGAAAAAAGAAAAAAGAAAGAGAGAAAAAAAAAAAATAAATAAGAGAGAGAGAGAGAAAAAGAAAAAGAGAAAGAGAAAGAAAGAAAGAGAAAGAGAAAAGAGAGAAAGAAAAAAGAGAAAAGAAAAAAGAGAAAGAGAAAAAAAAAAGAGAAAGAAAGAAAGAGAAAAAAAAGAAAAAAAGAGAGAGAAAGAAAAGAGAAAAAAGAAAGAAAGAGAAAGAAAAGAGAAAAGAAAAAGAAAGAAAAAGAGAGAGAGAGAAAAAAAAAAAATAAAACAAGAGAGAGAGAGAGAGAAAAGAGAAAGAAAAGAAAAGAGAGAGAGAAAAAGAGAAAGAAAAAAGAGAAAGAAAGAAAAGAAAAGAAAGAAAAAAAGAAAAGAGAGAGAGAAAGAGAGAAAAGAAAAAAAAAGAAGAAAGAGAGAGAGAAAGAAAGAGAGAAAGAAAGAAAGAGAGAGAGAAAGAGAGAAAAGAGAAAAAGAAAAGAGAGAGAAGAGAAAAAAGAGAAAGAAAGAAAAGAGAGAAAGAGAAAAAAGAAAAAAAGAAAGAGAAAGAGATTTTTTCTTAAAAAGAAAAAAAGAGAGAGAGAGAAAAGAGAAAAGAGAAAGAAGAAGAGAGAGAAAGAGAAAAAAGAAAAAGAAAGAAAAGAGAAAAAAAAAAAAAAAGAAAGAAAAGAGAGAAAAAAGAAAAGAAGAAAGTAATTTAAGAGAAGAGAAAAAGAAAAAGAAAAGAGAGAAAAGAGAGAAAAGAGAAAGAAGAAGAGAGAGAAAAGAAAAAAGAGAAAGGAAGAAAGAGAGAAAGAGAGAAAAGATTTGAGAAAGAAAATATTAGAGAAGAGAAAAAGAAAAAAAAAGAGAAACAGAGAAAAAGAGAAAGTCAAAAAAGAGAGAAGAAAAGAGAAAAAAGAAAAAGAGAAAAAAAAAAAAAAAAAAAAAAAAAGAGAGAAAAGAGAAAAAAAAGAAAGAGAAAGAGAGAGAAAAGAAAAAAAAAAAAAAAAGAAAAAAGAAAGAAAAGAAAAGAGAAAGAAAGAAGAAAGAAAGAGAAAAAGTCGAAGAAAAAAACCTTATCACCAGTAAATGACATCATTTCATTCTTTTTTCAGTATTAAAATTGATATTTAATTACAAATCTCTGCTACATAAGAAAAAAAAAAATCATTAATAAATTATTAGTTTTTATATAATGTGTCATGTCCCTTCTGGATATACGCGACCCTGGCTCCCCACATCATATCCCTTTCGGAATTTTGCAGTTTTTCTCCATTTGCTAAGGCTTCCACTCTACTTCTGCCATTCATTCACACAAATTCATCAGGGTAAGTGGTTTGCTGCCTTCCCTTAACTCCTACCCACCAATAATGGGGGGAAAAGTTTCATTTTCAGACGATTTTTTTAATTTCATTTTAATATAATAACTAAGAAAATGAGGTACCTTGAAGTACCCAAGCAGTGTCTAACACTTTTACTAGACGTATGAGTTGACAATTCGACTCGCATAAAAAGACTCAAGACACTATTATAAATTCTTGGACACATCTTCAACTTCACGCACACACGTACGTACGAACAACGCATATCTGCGAACATTCACTCCTTGAACAAGGACACAAAAACTTAACTTCTAACAGTGAGATTTTCATTAAGAGACAAATACTACAACTCTCGATTTCCAAGCGAAGACTACAATTTTCTCTCACTCAACAAGTTTCTTTGAAAGCCTTAAGCAAAACAATTCAACCAGCAGTTAAAGGTAAATTACTCCTGCTATATTTTAAACATCGAGTTTTCGACTATAGATAATGTTACAAATTGTTTAATTAATTTAAATAGATGTATTAATTAGATTCTACATCACTTTCACACAAAAATGAACATTCTTTAGAGGAAAAGATTTCACCTGTCAAAAGAACAAGTAACAAATACATACTGCAACTTAATCTCTAAGTTCACTGAATTACTGTCTGTACAATTGCTGCTATATAAAATCCATTTACTTAAGCCATTTCTCCTGTTGAATGTTATTCTTCTCGTTTGCTTATTCCTCGTTACCACATTAAAAATAGTACGGGTTGAATTGAGGCCGTTTGACCTGCTACAAAATTACCCGTGTCTTTCTTCGACATTTTCACCCCCGCCCATTAAGCTTCTTGCCGTGGGGAAAAAAAAAATCAATGGTTCATTTTAACCTCTAAGTAGCTTCTTTTTTTCCCCATTTCTCTCTCCCTGGTGGTATATAGTAGCTAATTCTTCCTACTTAATTTTGTACTTCAAGACTGAATGATAAAACAGCGGAAATATCGTGCTAATAAGAGGATGAGGACCAGATTCCGAGTAGCTTAATGTTCAATAATTCCTTATCTCAATGATTCAGACAATGAGAAATATTTGTTTTAATAGTAGTGTATAAGAGGTTATAATTCTATGCAAATGTGATTTTCAATTTGGATATTTTTCGAAAATTCTTCTAACTCAAAGTTAGAAGAGAAAAACACCTTGTTACACCTGTCAAAACGTACTTTATAAATTTTTCACTTACCGATATATTCCGGGCGTCTAAAGAAAATGGACGCTTCTTTTATCAATATATTATATATTTCTTAAAGTTCTTATTTTCAGATGAGAATTTCGGAATTTGAAAACAGCTAAATCCTCAATATCCAAAATTATACTCCATAATTTATAACATATTTAGATATATGGGGTAAAAATTAATTATAAATTTATATTTTGTCGATAGAAGCGTAAACTGCTAATGCATGGGACATAATTTCAAAAAGCTAATTTTTAGTTTTTTAAAAAATTATTTTTTTTTCTTAGTATCCTTTCTTTATATATCCGCTTTTTTGTTCTTTCTTTTTTTTATCTTCAATATTCATTAAAATTAATTCATAGATAATCACCGAGATTAACTTTGTTTAATGATATTTTCCTTACGTATCTTGAAATTAAAGATTCAATCCTACACAACGCAATTTTATTTATATAACGCTACATTTCTCACGATTTCTTAGGTCGTCAGTGTGAGAAAGAGTGATTCCCCTTAGTGATATCTCCCAGTGCCTCTGGGTTTGTAGCGGTTTGTATAACGCCAGCAGAAATTTATTAATGCAAGATGTATTTGCCTTCAAAAAGATCTCGAATATTCAGGCCGGTAGACGAAAAAAAAATACATTGTTTAATAAATAAACGAATCGTCTACTAGATATCCATTAAACATAACATTTACACTACAGTAATCATAAAATATACCTCTTGACGATTGGACAGAGATCTATTACAAAAAAGTTCGTCCACGAAACTCCGGAATCGGCTTGCTGAATACAATATCAATCAACTAGGACAAATTTCATATTTGTATTAATCATATATGTAAAAATTTTAGATGATTGTATCTGTAAATAACAGCAATATGATTAAAAACAAAAGAAAAACTTATCTTAGCCGACGTGTTTTGGTCTATGATAAAGTCCACAGAGGACGAAACGCGTCAACATTAAGTTCCCTTTATCTTTAACTATATAACAGCCATACAAAGTGGGTAGTCTAATTTAGTGTTCTAAAAGTTATTTTTGTGGGTGATAAAGATTATGTTTCGTAATATTCTAGGGGCTATTGGGTGGAAATGATTGTGGATCTGGATGCAGTTTTTGGGCTATTTATAGTGTTGTTTGTTAATTTTTATGTGTTATTGATTATTTTATTGTTGGTTTTTATTACGTTTACTTGTGTTCATGTCGCGTTCATGATTTGTTATTTTGTTTATTATTTACATAATTTATTTACTTATTGGTTTGCATTAATTTATTTTACTTATTTGTGTTTATTTTTTTTTTTTAATTAATTTTTGTTTATTATTATTTGCATTTAGGTTTTCATTTTAAGTAACGCAGTCAAAATTTGTTTTCTGCATTATGAGATGAATTCTGATCATTTATTTAGTGGTTCGTGTTAGTCTGGGAAGGTAAATACAGCCATTTTCTTCTCTACATATAATTTAAAGATTTTTCGCCGTTTTTCTTATTTTCCATGATCTTTATGTATGATTTGGTTTTTGGTTTTAATCTACTATATATATGTTTAGAATGCAGTGTGCTGTTCACGTATTTGCTAATTGTAAAGGATGTTTTTTTCGTGTTTATCAGATTATTTTTCAATCATTCTTCAAATTTAAAATTATGTATAGAAAGAGTGTTCCAATAACTTGGACCGATTTTAAATCTGAATTAAGTTTAAGAGTCTAATTATTTTTTTTCTTTTTCTTTCAGATTTAATAAGTTAAGTCTTTGTCAATCTTTCCAGGACTGAAATTGCCAATCAAACGACGTGTTAAAGTTATCGAAGCCTATTACGAAAATGGACGTTCAATCAAATTTAATTTGAATTCCCAGGTCGCATCATCTCTAAACAGCGCATCATCTTGATCGTGCATTTGAGATTTCTTCCTTGGGATCATCTCAAAAGTAAGGTCTATGCCAACAAGCCAACAACAATTCAACAGCTGAAGGATGAGATAATAAAGCATATTGGTGAAATCGAATAGCAACTATGCAGAGACGTCATCAAAAATTTTGACCATCGAATGGAGGTGTACCGCCGAAGTCTTGACGGACATTTGGGCGATATTATTTTTCACACATAATTGCCACGACTTAAATAACATGATCCAATAGAGAAATAAATAAATTTTCACCAATAACACCGATTTATTTACAGCTGACTTTGAGCCGTCTTAATGAAACACCATGCAATTTCCGTTTAAGGGACATTCCTTATTTATTCTGCATTTACGTTGGTATAATTAATTGCGGTGTTTTGTTGCTTGACTGACGCCGATGGCTGTTGACCTCAATGTCCACTTTTATATTTACATACGCTCTATCCCTGATATTGATCACTTTAATCCATAAATATGGCATACCTTCAAACTATATTTTATCACATTTAGCTCCTAATAAAGAGTGGAGCACATTCACTACATTTATAACTTATCATTGACACCGAAATGTTTAGTCACGACTACTCCCTAAAATCATACTCATCCCATAAACATCTACCTACAAACCAAAAATTAAAAAAAAAAAAAAAAAAAAAAAGAATGCTTCATAAAAAGAACGAGGTGAAAAGCGCATTTCTTTTTAAACCGAGTACTTAATACAAAAGGAAAAATGCAGCTTTAAAAAAAAAATCAAAAAAAAAAAAATCTCCACAAAACAAAGAAGTGGACGACTTCGAGAAAGACTTGATTAATTTAGTAAGACACATAAAATTTCATAAACAATGCCTTCCAAAAAGTAAAAATGATACAACTAAAATGAACAATTCCCTTAATGTACTTACCACAGCGGACAAAACTAGACATTTATACGAGCTAAGCTAAGCCCAGCCCCAAGCAGAAATTATTAAAGGACAACATAAGTAAAGCATACAGAAAAGTACCAAAAAACAACAGAACACGATATAAATAAAGAAGCTAAAACAAATAACAAAATAAATATTTGACATAGACGACAGAATAAATTAAATTGCTAAAGCTGAAAGATTTATCAGAGTAAAAGAAAATTTCAGAATAGACCCAACCAAAAGTGAACTCGGTAAAATAATATTAGAAAGAATTAATTCAGAGCTTAGGAAGAAGACAGTAGTAAATTAATGATAAATTTATATTTTGTCGATAGAAGCGTAAACTGCTAATGCAAGGGACATAATTTCAACTAAGCTACTTTTTAGTTACTTCCCTTAGATTTTTTTCTTAGTATCCTTTCTTGATATATCCGCTTTTTTGTTCTTTCTTTTTTTTATCTTCAATACCCAACCAAAAGTGAACTCGGTAAAATAATATTAGAAAGAATTAATTCAGAGCTTAGGAAGAAGACAGTAGTAAATCAATAGAAAAACAACTATAGATTGTTTCCACAACCTAAAGAACAAACATAATTGCCAGTTTATACAACTAGATATGAAAGAATTCTATCCTTCTATAACAAAACCTATGCTGGATAAGGGCATCTTCTTAGCCCAAGAACAAATAAAAAACACAGACGAAATAAAAACAATCATTAAACTCCCCCCCAAATCACTATTATTCGACAAAGACTCGTGGATAAAGTAAGCAGGAACCGTTGACACTACAATGGGAAGCTCTGACGGTACAAGACCTGCGAGCTCATAGTTAAAATGTATACCTAAATAAAATAATCGATAAAGTGATAAAGGCCTCTACAGGGACGACGGTCACAATCTTCAGAAACTGTAACAAAGAAAACGGAGACAAAACCAGAAAAAAAAAGTCATCAAAATTCCCCAAAATATGGGATTTGCCAGTACATAAAATTAATATAAAAAAAGATTTTCTATATGTCACCAACTACGAATGAAAATTATGCAAAACGTTTACGCAGTCTTATGAAGAAGGATTTATTCTCCAACCCGAAGCCCCTATCTCACTGAAGTAACGTCGCAAGCTTGTCGCTTCACTGTCGATATTTCCACGGCAAATGTTCCGACGAGTCCCATTCTTTAATACCACCAGCTGATATCTATACAGCCTTCTTATACACACAGGATTGAATCACTTTCATTCCCTGGCGTTCCAATCCGAAAGCTTCTTATTGGTACTTTATGGAACAGACTCCCGCGTCGTTGCTTCCCAGAACACTACGATCATAACCTCTTTATGTTTAGGATCAATCTTTATGTATCCGCTATATTTTCCTAAGTTTCAAGTATGCTTCTCCCTCCCCTCTTAGATTCATATCGCAAATGTCATTCTGTAACCCCTGACCTTGAGTGGCTCTCAGGCAAAAAACTGACTGAACAAATGGCTACTTACAGCGACTGGATCGACTGCAACAATAACTGAAGTGAAGACGAGAATGTTTGAGAAGCCAATCGCCATTATTCCACTAGCTGGTGCTAGGGACAAACCCCATAGCGAAAGTCCTGAAAGAAAAAATAAATAAGTGTTAATAAAAAAAGAAGCTGTAAATACTTTAAGATATATGTTAGAACAGATTCTCACACTTAATAGGCAGATCGGAAAGGAAATGTCAATAAAGTAGTTACTTCTATCTTAATTCTTCTGATACGAAACTGCGCTCATTTAACCACCATAGAGAAACTTTCCTGTCCGCCATCATCATGGCTGATACGAGACTCAAAGAGAGCAACATACTCCGCCTTCTTGGTCTCACATTTTCAATTAACCTGAATTGTAACGACTAGATTGAATCATTAGCTGCATCTACTGCAAGGAAATTTGGATCACTGAGCCGTGCATATTTATTTATCATTCGTCCGTGCATTGAATACTGTTGCCATATCTGGGAGTTCCTGCGATTCGTCTCGAGGTTCTCGACAAAATTCCCAAAAGGAAATGAAATGTAATCGATCCTGATCAGGAATCTCAACTACAGTCACTTTTTCACCGATGCAACGTGGCTTCCTACAAATATTTTCATAGCAACTGCTCCGACAAGCTTTTTTCCCTGGTGCCCGGACTACATGAATTTAAGCGCGTTACTAGATTGGCATCTAGGTCCCGCCCTTTTACTATTGAAATAATTAAATATAACCACCACTTCTACGCAAACGGTTTCTTTTCCCACACTTCTCGCGTGTGGAACTCCCTTCCGTTTACTTGCTTCCTTGATACCTAAAAATCTTCAAAAATTTAAATGCAACGTCAATCGCTATCTTCTTGAATCCAGTTCATCTTTTATCCTTTCCTCAATCCCCGTCCATGGTCAGTCTTTTCTCTCACTTTCACTCGAGGCAACCTCCTACGTACTAGTGGTATTCCTGCCTTGCTTGGGGTGAAATGATTATTAAAAAATGTAGAGTGATATTCGTTGTCGTGATGTTAATATTAGCAGTTTCTTTAACTCTTTCTGATATTGATGAGAGCTTCCTTCCTAACCTTTTGTTTGCACTGGTGTGTAACATGAACTTTTTGATTATGTTATTTTCCAAGAGAGATATTTGTGGTATATTTTAGTCCTTGCCGCTGTTGAAAGTTAACAATTGACGTGATTTCTGGTATCTGATACAGTTCTTCGTTTGCGATTCTGTAGCACCAGTTCACTACATTTGAAGAAGTACGGTCCTCGCTAAGACCTACAGGATTCATTCGCTCGAAGCCATCTTTAACCATTGATTTGAGAAAACCGTTGAATATATAGCTGACATTTTAAACATTTCTGAATGTGTATGACATAATGCATGATGTTCATAAGAGTCTATTTGACGAGGCTATTTAAGAACATGACTAGAGTTTTTTTTTCCGTTAATGTTTTGGCTTTTGTAGAAAATTCTGGGGCCTATCTGATGTTGTTCTTCATTCTATATAAAGTTTCATAAAACTAATCCATACGCTGAGGTATTTGAAGTTTTAAAAGACATAAAGACACCATGCCTTTTTAGGACAAGGGACACGTCGAATGGTTAGCGATTTATTTTTGTGTGTCAATTTTTAAATGCTATGCCCGTTCAAGATTAATGTGGCCCTGACTCTCCACATTATATAAATTATCTGTAAATCGAATGATTTCTCGATAAAGAGTGGCTTTCCGATAGTTTCTCAACAGCTCCGCTTTCAGAGTATTCTCGCTCAGAATGGCTCTCAAGTCTTGAAAGAATTGTTTACATGTTCTGAACTTCAAATTTATTGATTTTTAAAAAAATAAAACCATTTGTTTTATTAATCCTAATTATTTTATTATCCAGTTGAGCTAGCTCGGACATTCATGAATATCACGCCGACCATCACTGTCCTGCATCAAGGTCAGAAGGTCGTTAGGGAGACATTCTGTGTCATAACATAGTTGGTCAATGTATGTGGTTGCTGGGAGACAAATACGTCTTGCTTCATGGCTAAATGTCCCGAACAGTAGATCATCACACAAGTTCTTGCTTTGCTCGGTAGCAGTCTTATGCAAATGCGATTCTGCGTCAGTGCAGGATTGTAGAAATATCAGGGTTGGGTACCTACAGCTGTGTTGGATGCTGTTCCCATGAGATTTTAAGTACAGCTCTCACCATCCGAGTGTAGGTTCCATCAAGCTTAGACTATAGGAGTTTAGTTAATGCCCAGGCACTGTCACCATACATTATAGGTACCTCCACGAAATCGCTAAAAAAAGAGCATAGCTTGATGAAAAAGACGCCAACCTTGCCGAAAACAAAATTTTATTGTCTAAATGCTTATGTTATTATTTAGAGGAAAGACCAAAGTTTTTTTAATTATTTTAAAAAAAATTTCCTTCTTTTTAGAAAATTCTAAATTTTGATTAAAAAAACCTTGTTTCTATTTGTATCAGCGGAACTAGTAAATAACATAGACAATTTTTAGCACGTTTTTTTGGTATGACACACATTAATTTGAAAAATCGTGCAAAAATAAAAATAATTATCGGATGTTAATGAAACTTTCAGGAACTATTCACAGATGATCGAAATTATTATAAATATGTTTTTTTTTTTTTTTGAAAGTCATGGTAGAAATATTTTTTTTTAATATTTATTACCCCCCATAACTAATTTTATGAAAACGCTAGAAATTCGATCGCATCGGTTTTAGTGATTACAATAATTAAAAGCACAGGGCTTTGAGGAATGCAAATCATGTTTTTTTTTGTTTTTAATTGGATACCCAGTACCTGAAAATCAGCTCTGAATTGTAACATACAAAACTCAATAAAACAAAGATATTATTTAATTTCAAATGCTTTTATTGGCTTTTAGTTGTTTTTATGAATATGGACAATATTTTCTGAAAGCAAAAAATTTTTTCGATGAAAAATGAATTTTTAATACAATTATTTGTTATTTCATTAATTATAATAGATTTTACATTTAAGTTGTTAAAATATTATAAAATTAGTTAAAAGCCGCACAGGCTTTCATAAGTGTCCTTATGAGATAGATCTTTTTTAGTGCGTTGTAAATTGTATCATTTTGACTAATCAGAAGATCCCCAGTAATTAAGAAATGTAATTTTGTGCTTATAATCGAGCTGTAATTATAAAATACGGAAGACCAACCAAAATATAATTAAGTTGCGTTATTTGAGTTCAGCATTGTTCTCCGCTGTTAAGGCCTTTACTTTTGCGAAACACGTGTGGAGAAGTTAATTTGATTTTTCAATTTCAACTGAGAAGGTTACCTACAAGTATCAGTATCATCTTATGAAATTTATATGATCTTATTTTTTTTATATTAATCTCAGTTACGACATTTTTCCATAAATGAAATATCAAAATTAATAATAAAATGAATGCAAATACAAATAACAGTAGAATGTAATAAATGTACATAAAATTATAATATTTTATGTACAATTCTGATAAAATTTCATAAGAAAGGTACCTATAAATTAATTAGATACCTTTCTTAAGAAATATGAAATTTAATGTCACTCTTAACAGTTTTATTTTAATTTCTTTAGAATATATTTCCCATAAAGCATCATAAACGTAAAGGTGAAAGCTAAGTAAAAAAAAAAAAAAAAAAAAAATTAGACCGCTGAAAGTTTTCGTTAAAAATAACGGGGTAAATAATTTGTTCACGTAAATGTAAATTATTTCACTTTTCTCCTTCCGTAGAACAAATTAGCCTCATGGAATTCGTAAATATATCATTCATCACATGTCAAGAGACGCGAAAGTTTATGACCTGCTTTGTTTTATTTTCAAATTACATCTTTTTGGCACAAAAGCTAAGTTAAGTTTGGTTCAAAATATTTTAAATAAACATTATAATTTCTGATTTTCTTAAAATAAGTTTTGAAAAAAATGATAATTGATATTTAAAAAAATTTCAAAGTCAGATTTCCAGTTTTTTTTAAAATGGAAAAAAATGGTCAATTTTGCTGACTCAAAAAAAACTAGATTTTTAACGAAAATTTCGGACGTGCTAGGAATGATTAAAAAATGGAAAAAAATACCCCAAAAATACTTTGACCTTTCCTCTTAATGAATAAACATTTAGACGATAAAATTTTGTTTTCGTCATGTTTGGCGTCTTTTTCATCATGCTATGCTCTTTTTTTAGCGATCTCGTGGAGGTACCTACATTAACACAGCCTCTACAGTGGCTCGAAAGTATCTCCGTTTGAGGTTGTCTGGTAGATCAGATTTTATAATTACACCCTCTTTTGATCAATGCGGCCCAGGCTTTAGTTCTTATAATTTTCACATCCTTTTCAGTAAAATTTATTTCGTTTCTGGGGTATTTGGCAGATTTTATGGATTCCCTGAAACGGTTTGTATTAAGCCTTGCCGTTTGAAGTCTATGAATTTCGTTTTAGTGGCAGTGACAGAGTCCAACAACCTTGGCAGCATTTTCTAGATGTAGGGGAACTGCGGCATCGATAATGATGCCTGCGGTGGTAGCTAGGTCAACTGTATAGTCAATATACGTCAACTTTTTTTTCAGGATAACCACTTGAGAACATACAAACATTATTAGAGAGACGAGAAAAAACACTCAACGTAATATATAAGAAAAATTAAAAACTGAATTATATATCTGTAATATTAAAATGGAGTATTTGAAAACGCCACATTTCTAATGCCGAAATAATGTGTCGTAGAAAGAACAGAGGGTTATATTCTCTGGTTCTTACAGTGTAATCTTCTTGAAAATTTGTTCACTAAAATATGTTTTAACACTTTTAGCCTTGCGTCCCTGTACAATTTTAACCCTTCTGCTTGAACTCCTGAATCAATATTCGCAAATTATTAGTATGTAATGTTTCACGGTAGATATAAAATAGTGTTTACCCACCGTTCAACCGGTAACTGGTCATTAAGTCATTTTTCTGAACCACCGGTAAAGCGGTCGTCATGGTTCAAAGAGTTAATGCCCTTCACAGAAGGAATTGCTTTGTTAGGATTATCCAGCATTTTAAAATACGTTATTCCAGTAAATTAAAATTACCTTATCTTTGTTGTCACTGTCAAAACCTGTCAGTCGATCCGAAATGCTTAGTTCTTCGTACTTCTCAGTATATTGCTGAGAGTCTGTAATACCCAACCCAGGGATTGAACACATATCCATATCATCAAATTGAAAAAAACAAAAAAAACAAAAAAAAACTCTTTAATCCGTTAAGCTATTGACCCGTGGCACAATCCTGTACAAATCTTGGGGACTAATATCCTGCCTGTTACTGACAACAGACAACCGTAGACGGCCGGAGATAACGACAGAGATGAGTTCAAATGTAAATAATGATAACTCTTCATCCGAGAAATTCGAACAGACAATGAAAATTAATGCAAATATCTTTTTTGTTGTGTTTCCCTAACAAGAAGTTGAAATTAGTCCAGTTGGATAGTTGCCGAAATTGACGATATTATATAGGAGAGATTTTATCATTTTAAATGATTACATTTTAAAACTTCCTGAGGACAAGAGTGGAATCGGCATATACAATAGAGAGAATAACTTGTAATTTTTTTTTTATATATTTATTTACTTATCTTAAATTAAACGATTACTTACCGATGAGAAAACAATTCAATAAAGTGCCCTAAAAAAAAAAAAAAATAAATATTAAACACGTTTCATGGATTATACAGCAATAAAAGCTTTGTACTTAAAAGAAAAAAAAAAGATTATTAGAATTCAACAGAAATGCATAATGAAGTGTATCATATAAATTAGGCGATTGTAGTAATATAGGATGATAAATATTCTTTTACAAGGCCCAAGAGTCACTCGAGGTAGAGAGTTACTGAATAAGCGCCAGCTTATGAGAATGTAGGAAAGATAACCGCTAATTCTAGACTTGAACAGATTAAGATTATAGTAATCGGGAAAGCATCCTATTAGGAGTTGATTACGCAAAGCCGTGGTTCGTAGGAAAAAGTTTCTCGAGTTGAACTTACATCTCACTAATGGAATACGAAGGCAATATGGACGGTTCGCTACAGTGGGTGTGGCATGGTTTGTGTCAGCCGTGAAGGTTAGAATTGGTAGAGTGGCTTGTGATTTTTGACTGTGGGGAAAAATAATTCATCACCCACAGGGACATGGAGATGCTTTTGGACTATCGAAACTGGAATGTGTAAACTGAGCAACTAAAATTGTTATAATATTTAATAAAAGAGCGTGAGAGATATTCAGTCTTTCTTCTCAAATCGCTAAATGAACCTTGTACTAAACGGCCACCCTTCTAGATTTTTGTACTAAAGCAGGTGCCCCCCCCCACCAAGGACTCTATCCTTGGACCTTCTTTGTTCTTAACTTTTACAAATGATCTTTCTGATGTCATCAGTTCTCATCTTGGTGTCTATGCTGACGACAAGTATTCAGTCATGTCTCGATAGTAAGTCAGATAATGTCGATACGGTCAAATGGGGAGCTGATCTATAAAAAGATGTCCTACAATCTGCCGTTAACTGAGGCTGAAAATGGCTTGTTAATTATAACGCCTCCAAAAAGAAGCATCTCTCGATTAATCAGCATGGCTGATGCTAACCTCCAGGAGTGTAGCTCGTTGAATATTCTCAGTGGACATGAAATAGAAAGATTATAGTGAATCCAGGTCTGCTGCTAAGAAAGTTGGTTCACTGTGTTCTGCTAGACATTTTTTTCTCTCCAGAATTTATCTTGCATATGTATAAGTTTACTATTCGTCCATACTTTGAATATTGTGACACATATGGCAGGGACTCCCGCTATATATTTATAGATTCTAGATAAAATCTAAAGAATCAGCAATATTATTGGTTCTTATGTGGCTTCTCGACTTCAGTGACTTTCGCACAGCCTTAATATACGTTTTCTGTGCCTTTTCTATAAATACTTTCAATGTAATTGTTCGGATGAACTCTTCGTTATGGTACGTAGAATGTATGACATTAAGCACAGTGTGGAATTCGCTTCATCAGTTTACAATTGAATTGACTAGATGTAACCGTAACTTTTATGATAACAGCGCCTTTTCTCGCACTTTTCACTTGTGAAACTCTTCCAGGTAGATGCTTTCCAGCCAACATTGATTTTCAAAAATTTAAATGCAATATGAATCGTTGACTACTATTTTTTCATTAATTTTCGATTGTTCTCGTCCCTTAATGTTTCTCATGTTTTCTTATTCTTTCACAAACAGCAAACCCTTATATTTTAGTGGCTTTCCAGCCTTGCATGGGGTGAAATGAATAATATACTGGATGTAAGATAAAAATTGTCCACATCGTGTAACAGCATGCAATAATTGTCCATCCCACAAAATGTCTAATATTTAAAAAGTCACTAAAACTTTTGAGTGTCTTTTTCCAGATTTTCATATATATATATATATATATATATATATATATAAAATAGTCTTGACCGAATTTTTCGTATTAAACGCTGAAAACCCTTTGAGTTATTCAGCTAGAAAGAAAAAAAAAAGATTAAAGTCATTTGTATCAGTCCCAACTGAGCAATGTTGAGAGGAAAATATCATTCAGGCCTTCAGTAATGATAGCAACATTCATACGCTGGCTTCCATCTTCAAAGTTCATTCAAGAACCATCAAAAGAACGGTGAGTAATTTTAAAAAAGAGGGTACATTGGAGAGGAAAACTGGACCAGGGGGGGTCAAAACAGGAAGAGGTATCATCATTTCATCTTAGAGCTAAATGCATTCTTATTGTTCAAAGTAGAGTTCAATAGTATTGTATAAACCTTGGAGACTTCTAGTAAAATATCTTTAATAATTTCTAAGATACAACGGCTCAAATCTTAATCTAACAATTCGACAATTTTACTATTAAATTAGGTGTGTATATATATATATTAATAATAATAATACATATATACATACACACACTGGCCGTTAAATCGGTTATTTTCAAATGTTCTGTTAAATTCATGCCCACTGTTTCTATCGCATCAAATTGTAAGAAATAAACAGTGGTTTGAAAGTTATACTCATTAATTAACTGTTTTCTTGGTTTATACGCAAAAACCGGAAAATTCTGTACGAAATAAAATCTTACGTCCATTGGCAATACCATTGCATAGAGAGCAAAAAAAAAATTTTAAATAATTTTATGTACTAGAAATATTTCTGTCTGATCCTTATAGTAACTCTTACGAATTGAGGCAATTTTATGTGAAGACCAAACATTAAGGAACGGATTAACTGGACGCAGACAAAAAATTAAAAAAAAAGAATCAACTTACAATGACAGCATAGATGAGCACACTGCCGAGGTTGTCGTAGAAAATACTGTCGTTCAAACTGTAAGCCGCTTCCAAGATGATTCTGGAAAGACAACGTAGAAGACGAGATGAAGCAAATGAAGATAGTCGTTGAATAAAGGACTGGGTCGTAATTCTAGCAAAGAAAATGTACTTACGGAGGTAAAAGGTAGACAAAGAATTCATGAGGGGTGAAAAAATCTGGAAATGTGCTAGAGTATCCTGAAAAACTAAAAAGAAATTTCGATTATTAAGAAGCATTCAAGAGAAAAAATCTCTCCAGTCATATCAAGATAAATATCACAGACTCAGTTTAGAATAAGATTCACTTACAGACTTTAATTCTTTATAAATAGTGAGTATTGTGGTACATGCAATGAACAAGATATCAGTGGTTTCAATATGTATTCAGTTGTATAAATTTGTATAGATTAGAAATATAGCTTATAGAAAAATAAAAATCCACATATTTCTAACTGAAATTTCTTTCACACGTGTGAGAGGAAAAAGAAGGAAAAACCTAAAGACAAATGTAGGAGAAAAGAGAAATGAAACAGAATTATGGAAAGGACAAAAAGAGAAACAGAAACGAGGATAAGAAAAGGAAAACAAAACTGAGGCATGGAAAGGACAAAAAAGAAACGAAACAGTGGCATGGAACGGACAAAAAAAAAAAAAAAAAAAAGAAAAGCGAAACGGTGGCATGGAATGGACGAAAAAAGAAACAAAATAGTAGTGTGGAACGGACAGAAAAAGAAATGAAACCTAGATTGGAAAAGGACAAAATTGAAACGAAACAGTGGCATGGAACGGACGGACAAAGAAACGAAACGGTGGCATGAAATGGACGAAAAAAGAAACGAAACGGTGGCGTGGAACCGAAAAAAAAAAAAAAAAAAAAAAACGAAACTGTAGTATGGAATTGACAAAAAAAAAAAAAAAAGAAAAAAAATGAAACCTGGATTGTAAAAGGGCAAAATTGAAACGAAACGGGGATATTGAAAGGACAGAAAAGAAACCATATGAAAAGGACAAAAAGAACCAGAACTGTGTCACGGAACGGACAATAAAAAAAAAAAAAAACGAAACTAGAATATGGAAATGACAAAAAAGAAGCAACAGAATATGACAGAAAATAGAGAAATGTAAAGTGATGCCGAGTGATAGAAAAATCCATTAATTTTATACGTGCTTGTTGAGCTATGGATTAACAAGTTAGTCCCACATTTTCGAGTCTTACTGCTCTTTACTTGTCCATCTATGTGCTAAACTAAAGTTTATTAAATTTTGATAAGGAACCACTTCTGAGAAGCAAATAAAACTTAAACCTTACAAGTTGTTTTTTACCTTTATTTTTGCTTGGTATTTGAGAAACACAAAAAGCACTGATATAACAATTGCAACTTTAGCCCAGTACAAAGTTCTCGACATTCCAACTGCGGAATGAGCATGGACAAGGTATGCTGTTCCAGCAGTATAATGCCTGCCCAACTGAGGCCTGTGCTACGCAAGATATTCAACAACTCTCCTATCTGGCATGATCATTGAGGGTGGTAATATAGAAGAGCTATTTTCTTACAAATAAATGACAATAACAGCTAAAACTAACATATAGTAATAGTATATTCTTTATGTCGCATTTAAAATTATGATGCAATATTTTCCTTAAATGATAAAAAAAATATTTATTTCTCAGAGATACGCCGGTACAGAGATCTTGAAATAAGACGCAGACACAGATTAGTGAATATGTATGACACTTTCAATTAACCCCAATTACAACATTGCGTCATGTGATGCTATTTGCTATTTGCATAATCGTGTGCAGGAGAAGATGAAGGCCTTTGCTGACGGAAAAGAAAGATCAAACTGTGTATTAACATAGGCGCTTAATATTACTGATTTTCTTTAATGCCATGTTCATTCAGGATGGAGGTGATCATGGCTCTCCACAGATTCCGATTTGTATTATCAGTGAATTTCCATTATTTTTATAGGGAGCAGGGGAAAAACACTGGTTTCCTGTCGTCTTTGTCATGGATTTTAATTCAGAAAAGACAATAAAAGAACAGCTTTCCGAAAGACAAGTAATTGGGATTGAATTTAAATTTTTGAAGATCGTCGTTGGCAGGGAAGTAAGAAACTGAAAGCGAGAAGTGCGAGAAAAAACTATTGGAACAGAACGATTATATCTATTTCAACAATAAAACGATGGGACCTAATAACCAATCTAGTAGTAAGCATTCTGACGAGGTAACATGGATTAGAGCTCATTACGATAATTGCAATGAAACTATTTACAGAAAAGACAGAGGGAAGCCATGTAGTGACTGAAGTAGAGATGCCATGTCAGGACTGATAACATTACAGACCCTTTATCAAGAAAGTATCTGTAATATATATATATATATATATATATATATATATATATATATATATATATATATATAGAAAGCATTTTCATTGATGCATATTTCATAAAATAATATAGACAAGTTTTGTCAATTTTATGTCAATAAAACTTTAAAAATTACGCATCAATATGGCGATTTTATTTCGGCTTTTAATGATAATGTTATTAAGCGTAGACGACATGAAAAGAATTTACATAAAATAAATAGACAAAACTTGTCTATATTATTTAATGGAACATGCATCAAATATATATATATATATATATATATATATATATATATATATATATATATATATATTAATGATATTGTTTAGTAATCCGTATGGATAATTCCAATGAGGATATAATCCAGAGAGCTCAATGTAAAGACAGAGCAAACATCTGGTGTCTCTCGCTATATATATATATATATATATATATATATATATATATATATATATATATATGTATGTATGTGTGTGTGTATGCACACTCGACTCTCCTGTCGAATTCGACGTATGAGGGTCAAGCAGATCAGTTCGCAGGAAACTGACAGCCCGACAACACCACATGAGATTTGATTATAGTGTTGAACATTTCGTGCAGGAAGGCCAAATACAGAGACCTGGTGCACAAAGTGCCACAAGGTCTCCAAAAGAACCTCCGCAGGTTTTGAATTCAAAGTTGTCCTTCTCCTAGACCAGTTGGCATCCAAAGCTATAGAACCCAGTCTGTCCTGCTATAGAACCCATAGCTGTAGGGAGAAGAAGGGGAGTCACACTTTTCCCAAGGGTATTAGCACCTAAGTGAATGTAATGGATTCGACTTGAATTCGAACTCGGCTCTCCGATTCCTCAATCCGCTATCCATTACTCCACCGTGCCTGCCTATCTCTCTCATATATATATATATATATATATATATATATAGACCATATATATATATCAGCAATATTCGATTCACGGACGAAGGATAGATTTATAGATGGGCAAGGTGGATTCTAACCCTATTAAATGATTAAATATAATCATTCCACTTCGTGTCAATGGGAAACGTGAAACTGGATTGAAAATAATGAATTATTTCATGGTACCTGGAGATTCGTTTCTCCAAACAGCACTAAGACATTTAGCATCTTGGACACATGCTGATGTCTGCAGCACTAGATAATGAAAGTGAGTAATATTTGGGTGACCCACTATGGGAGGTACAATCTTATATGGTTTATGTTAAAAAAAAAAAAAGAAAGAAAAGAAATCTAGTGCCATATGTGTTCCCGTGACATGGCAAATATCTACAATTCCTCAAGCATAATATTATTCGACCTGTGGTCGCTGGTATGAGGGAGAAGACTTATCGTAGTTCAAAAGTAGTAACATATATAAATACGTTCATTTCCGGGTTATATATTAATTAAACCTAACTTCTGGTACCTTTTAATGTTAATGAGGCAATCGGTGAAGACGTAACTCACCGTAGTAGCTTATTGTTTTGATGTAGCTTGTTAACCATAACGCAATGTTTGGCACTGAGAATGCAAGATTAGAATAAAAGGTTTACTTACTAAATGATTGCACCAATGACAATTCCGAGAAATATTTGAAGGCTGAAATAAACAAAGATAAAAATGCTGATTAAAGGACGACATCATATTTCGTAAAGATGAAGAAAAAAAAAGAAAGAAAAAAAAGAGTGTGGCCTGAAAAGTTCATAGGTTGACGATGAAGGGATGAGGTTAGAGCTGTGAAATCTTGTCTGCATTATTTTCAACTATTTTTATTTATATCTGCATTGTCCCTTCCATCTGACTGCCCAGAGAATACTTCAAAATAACTTATAGCGACTTCTCCTGAAAATAGACAGAATTTAACAAGTGATGTTATTAAATTCCTGCAGAAAAATGATTTAAACCCCAAACTGACATGTTTGCTACATTAAGGGGATGATACTCCAGCTTTATAAACAGTTCAAAAATAGGCAGCTGGATTTAGGAGGGGAATGGAGAATCTTTAAGATGACTAAAGGTCTGGACGTACTGTAAGTGCCCACACCGAGGAAAATACTGACCGTGTTCACCATATGCTGATCAATGACAGGCGGTGGCCAATGATATTAGCATATTCGATGAGAGAGTTGAAAATATTCTGCTGAATGAACTTGGCATGATGAAGGTTTCTGCTAGGTGGGTGCCACGTCTTCTGACACCTGATCAAAAGCGCACCAGGCTGATCACATCACGGAAAGATCGAACTTTGTTTGAGGTAAATCCAGCTGGTTTTCTTGAACTTTTCCTAACCAAGGCTGAGTGTTCGGTTCATCACTTTGAGCCAGAGACAATCCATGTAATAAAAACACCCCTCCTCATTTGCTCCAAAGAAGGCCAAGGTTGTTTCATCTGCAGGGAAGGTGATGGCCACAATTTTTGAGGATGCAAAAAGCCTTTGCGTTTATTGACTAATTTTAACAGGGCCACACCATCAATAGAGATTACTATGCCAACAAGATCAAACGCGCAGGACAACTGTCGAAATAGGTGTTTTATTAGAATAATGCTTCAACACACAAGCCCTTGACTTCAGTGGCTGTTATTAGTGACTGGGTGATCACCTTCCCTTTCCTCCGGATTTGACTATCATCTGTTCCCTAAAATGAAGAGAACATTTGACTGGGAGATAGTATCACAGTGATGATGGTCGTATAAGTTAGTGATTGATTTTTTTTTTTTTTGGCAAACAGGATGTAAGCTTCTTCATAAATGGGATCCAAGAACTCCAACACCAACGGAAGAAGTGTGTCGACAGCAAGGGCAGTGGGGGGCTATGTTGAAAAATAAACCTCATTTAGTCACATTCCATGAGAATATCTTGATCAGTCTATGAACGTTTCAGCCGACCCTCGTACATGGTAAAGTTAACAGTTTCCGTTCAGGAAACTTTAATTGACCGAACAGTCAGCAAACTTTAATTGACCGAACAGTTAAGTGTTACTGTCATTTGATAATTTATAAAATCTCAAAATATTTTTTCCGGAAATTAAACTTCAAATGTCCACTAAATATAACTATTTCTGATATTGATGGGATTTTGATTCCAAATCTTTTGCTTTTGGTCCTGTGGAAAGTTAACAGCTTGAGTAAATAACTATTTTTTCTTCTAGTTACGTACTACTCACTATTTTTCTTTATTTTCACTGCTGTAGGAATTCTTCAAGTGATAGGAGTTTTGTTATTTTGTAAAGCTTTTCGTTTGTGATTGTATAGCGCCAGTCTATAGGGTCCGATGAAAATGCTGGAAAAATGTTCGATTAATTTTACCGTTCCTGCTATACTCTATCTTTACAAAAGCCCTGATCATACAACAAATTGAATATTGCTGCCATATTTGGGCTGCAGTTGCCCAGTATTCACTTGTCTGTCTCTTGTTCAAAAGCGACTACGCAGTCTTGTGGGTGATCGTTTTCCAGCCAAGAACCGATTCGTCGCCAACAAAACCTCGCAAGCCTGTCGTTACTTTATCACTATTTCCATGGCTACGTTCCTTGGTTCCACCAGCCCTGACCATTGCAGCTGGGACCCGCCGTTCCACGTACACAAGGATGAATCACCCTCATTCCCTGCGCGTTCAGTTAGTAAGACGTGAGATCCACTCGGCCAAATTATTTCCATAAAACTAACACCGAGGCGAATCAGTCTCATTTCCTCCATGTTCCAAGTGTAAGAAGGAATTTCCATTGAGAGAGATTTTATCCAAGAACTGCCACTTTGGGGATCAGGTTCACGCGTGGGTGCTCACCTGAATACTACAATCTTAAGTTCTTCATGTTAAGAGAGAAGAGTCATCTATTCTTCCAGCCTCCTCCTCTATCACACATCTAATTCAGTATTAATATTTTAACTAACTATCTTGTGTGGCTCTCGAGCCTTGTAGCATTTGAAATTTAGTATTAAAAACGCTTTAATTTTTATTTTAATTGTTATGGATTTTCCGACTAAGCCAGGAATCACTGTTTGAGCCCAGAGTAGAAACAGTAATGTCGCAACATAATCTTAACATTACTTTATTGTGGCATACAAAACCAAAGTCAATAATAAATATAACCTTTTTTTTTATGTGCCACGTCCTTTCAGGATGTAGGCGATTATGGCTCTCCCCAGACCACGTTCTGTCATCCACTTGCTTAAGCCCCCAGGTATGTCACGCGTCGTTTTCCTTTGTCTCTCTTTTCCTCTATTCGACTCGTGAGTATCAGGTTATCCAGACCCTCCTACCTCATTATGTGTCCCAGAAACTTTAGCTGCCTCTTCCTGATGTCAAGTATAAGCGTTCCCCTTGTTTTCTACGTCTCTAAGACTTCATTGTTGCTCACACGCTCGGTTCAGGATATCCTTAGCATCCTTCTGTAGAACCACATCTCTCTCGCCTCGAGTCTATTCTTCAAGAAATTGTCCAACATTCGCTGCCGTAAAGAAGGACAGATGTCACGTAACAGCCTAAGTATTCTTTTCTTTGTTACCAAAAAATCCTCCCGTCTCGCAATATTTTGTCCAGGACACATTCCCCGTAAAAATATGACCTAGAGTGACAAAATAAAACAATCTCTATAATTTTACTGTCTCACTTTGCAAATGTATTTATCTCTATCCTTCTATCATCATATACAGAGTATTTCCGTAAATATCCGTTTGAAACATTTTTTTCCATTGCAAACGAGACCCGTCGTTCCACACACAAGGATGAATCATCCTCATTCCATTCGTATCTCAGAACTAAGAAGTTCCACTTGAACAGCTTCTTCCCAAGAACTGAAGATTTGTGAAACAGGCTCTTGACGGGATGTCTCCCCAATCCCTACAATCTTGACATCTGTAGGGGTTGTAGGATAGAAAACAACCATCCACAAGGCTGTGAAACAAGGGAATACGGTTGATTGAATCCTGTGTACATGGCATAGTGGGTCTTAGCTGTAAGGGTCTGAAATGGTGGAACTAGGGAATGTATCTTGTCTGAACATTTGGCATGGAAATAGCGATGGAGTAGAGATAGACTTGCGACAATTCGTCTGTGGAAAAAAAAGTTGTAGAATGGAAAAATAATTCAAAATCGTCTACATGGCCTTGCGGATGATGAATTATCAAGGTTAGAAAGGGCGAACTGTGCTGCAATACTACAGATCTGACATGGCACTTGTAAAAGAGTCCAACGGAACGATTCCGGTATATAATGAAGCAGTACAAGGAACTGACCATTTTCCAGCGTCTTTAGCGTTGACTCGTATGTACGTGTTCCTCTTGAGGCCTAAAGTGAACGTCTAAGTCTTCTAGATCCATTTCTTTACGTTTGTACTAATAAACATGAAAAGCATAGTCTAAGAAATGCTTAAACAAATATGCTGTTAATTTAAGATTAGGCAGGCAACCTAAAAATGTGGTTTCAATTTAACGCATTCACAGCTACCTTACACGATGTAGCATTTTATGGCGTAATTTCATGAATGCGGAATTACTCTATGTTCATTTTGGCTGATATACTCACAACGTTTCGGTCATTGTACCATCCAGCCTTCTTCAGATGTCCGTCTTCGAAATTGGTAACCTCTTAAGAATTTCAAAGACTTTATTGAAGCCAAGAGGGTAAAATTGTTCGCATTCGGCTTCCCACGCTTGGGGAACATTTCGTATCATTTAATATCACTAACCTTATTCCTCTTTGTCACTTGAGAATATGACTTCAGCGCTATCAAACGCAGGTACTGAACTCACCGCCAGCAACATTTTTATACCTTAGGCCATGGATGTATAAGGGTTTCAATTCAAAACTCAAAAACATCTGAAGAAAGTCAGAGAGTACAACTGCCGAAACGTTGTTTGTATTATCACATAAAGATGAATAGAGTAGTCCGAAAGGAAAGGCGTCTAAACTCGGGCAGAATAAAATATGCAAATTTATGTCCAATGTCGCAATGCAGAAACTGATTTCAGCGCAGTGGAATAAGTTATTTATATTGGTAAAAATAAGATCGTGGCCTGGGCACAAATAAGTGTCTAGAAACCAGTTCACATTAACGAGTTTTTACTATTTTTTCCTGCGTCAAAAGTGATTCTTGATATGGTTAATGAACGAAATCGATTCAGGAACGAGGCGGAATGCCTCCGGCCGGTAAAGAAAGGGAAAGAAAGCGGCGGGGAGCCTCCGGCCGGCAAAGAAAGGGAAAGGAAGCGGGAGGGGGGAAGCCTCCGGCCGGCAAAGTAAGGGAAAGGAAGCGGGGAGGGGAAGCCTCCGGCCGGCAAAGAAAGGGAAAAGCAGGGGAAGCTTCCGGCCGGCAAAGAAAGGGAAAGGAAGGGGGGAGCTTCCGGCCGGCAAAAAAGGGAAAGGAAGCAGGGGGGAGCCTCCGGCCGGCAAAGAAAAAAAAAAAAGAGGGAAGCCTCCGGCCGGCAAAGAAAAGAAAAATAGAGGGAAGCCTCCGGCCGGCAAAAAAAAGAAAAGGAGAAGGGGAGGGGAAGCATCCGGCCGGCAAAGAAAAAAAAAAAGGAGAAGGGAGGGGAAGCCTCCGGCCGGCAAAAAAAGAAAAGGAGAAGGGAGGGAAGCCCGGCCGGCAAAGAAAAGAAAAGGAGAAGGGGAGGGGAAGCCTCCGGCCGGCAAAGAAAAGAAAAGGAGAAGGGGAGGGGAAGCCCCTGGCGGGCAAAGAAAACAAAAGGAGAAGGGGAGGGGAAGCCTCCGGCCGGCAAAGAAAACAAAAGGAGAAGGGGAGGGGAAGCCTCCGTCCGTCAAAGAAAAGGAAAGGAGCGGGGTCGGAAGCCTCCGGCAAAGAAAGGGAAGTCTACTGTCGGCAAAGAAAGGGAAGTCTACAGTCGGCAAAGAAAGGGAAGCGGGAAGTCTTCGGCCTGGAAAGTAAAAACAAAATATGTTATTTCGTCATTTGGTGAGATTTGGGAAAAAGGTTCGCTCAAAAGCTCTAGAAACACGAGAGGATTCTCGACGATTAATGGTAATCACTTCATTATTTTACGCTATTACAGTCTAAGAAAGGCTCCATGGAACCGCTCTACTTTCGTATTGTGAAAGGGAGAGAACATGTAATCCTAGGGATAATGAAATCTTCTCACTTCAAATTCTGACTAGATGAAGAATCATTGTTTTTCATATTTTGCCGAGACCAGATCATTCCAGCCCACTTCCGTGTTTACATATATACTCATTGCTATAGACGTTATTGGTTACACGTGTTTAAGTAGACATCTGTCTTTTCTTTTAAAAAGGTAAAATTAATGTCTACTGGCTAAGAGATCGCTATGTCCTAATAAAGACAAAGTATCTCCAATATGAATCGAATCTATATTTCCCTTTTTAATGAACGAAACTGCTTTCAAACCAAGTGTGCTTTTTGGGGAAACGTGCATTTTTTGGATTTATTTAACCATGGTTTCGAAGATATAAGTGTTAAAGATAGGGGAATAAGAAGAAAAAGCTAAGAAAGAAATAATAGAAAATACGAGAGAGGAGGCTGTGTAGTGGACAGAGTAATATGGTGAGCACTGTTTACATTATTCGGACTATTGTCCTCATCTTTGTCGCCATATTTATTACAACGTTTCGGCCGTTGTACGCTCCGGTCTTCTTCAGGTGGTTGGAATGTCGAACTGAACTCTTCATTTCGCTCACTGGGGTAGACTGTTCTAGTTTCACGTGCCATGTTTAATGGATGTCAGTTATTAGTTATTTTCCTGTTAATTCACCTCTCCAAGTTCTCCACGGACTAAACCGGGTATTGAACTCACACTCTTCGGGTCAATATGGCTCTTATGTTCTTATTGCTGTTTGTGATTTAATTTCTTACTGCCCGTTTTCTATTTTTAAATTCTAAAATAAATATTTTGGATATTTCGGGGGAACTGAAACAGATTAATTAATATTCCATTAATTTCAGTGGGAATAAATGGTTTGTAATACGTGTAATTTGCAATACGAGTTCAGTCAGGGCACTAATTAAACTCGTACTGCGAGGCCCTATGGTATTCACAGAGATATCTCGATTTTGTAATACAGAATCTAGCTACGAAAAGACTCACAGAGGGTAGATGTATCCCGCCGACATTCTCCGAAATGATCTAAAGACAAAATTTAGCAAAAATTGATATATGAAAGCTTTGAGTGCTTCAAGACCTCAAAAAATAAACATGGGTTTCCTTTCTTGGACGTTCAAGGTCGTGGTTTGATATACAATAGCTTACTTGAATTTCACATATTTGTTTCTATCAAACAATATTTGCATGAAAAAAGACACACACATGCATATATATATATATATATATATATATATATATATATATATATATATATATATATATATATATATATATATTAGTCATATGCATATATATATATATATATATATATTAGTCACGCACAGACTGTTTCGCTGTATCACAACTCATCAGCATGACTAGACGTTCGGTTACCTCTAGCTAGAATCGAAACCAGAATCAACTGACGTCAGTTGGGGATTCTACCACTAAGCCGTTGGCGCACGGCAGGGATGAAGTGTATCAAAAAAATATTTCTACAAAATTTGGAGGCGGGTTCCTCACACACAAAAAAAAAAAAACAAGGACAAAAGTGCATGGTAATGGACGCGAGGCTGCACGGCTGTATCAGATTTTGTTTCCAGAGCGAAGGCAGCCGAGTCATTCAATCTTTGCTGCTGTTTATCGTCGCGTTGCCGAGACAGGATCCGTGGTATTACAAACTATGAGTCGATGAAGACCGAAATCTCCTCGTACGCCTGAACATGCAAAGTATCCGGGTATCAGCACACGCCCATTACCATGCACACGGCCATATGTAAAATTCATATTTGCCTGCTCACGATATGAATATTCTGCCATTGTTAAACAGAATATTTCTCAGTTAACTCACTACTACACACGTTAAACAATGAAGCGAGACTAGCCACAAATGTACACGAATGACAAGTATAATCTAGTCTACATGGCAATACAGCGATTTCTACCGTAAACTTTCTTTTAAACTTAGTAACTCAAAAAGAAAGGATTTGCAGACATATGTTTATATAGACTTTTTGTCTTTTTGGGGGGCGTAAGGCTCCTGCCCCCAGTATGTGTAAAATTATTTTTTTTATATATATATATATATATATATATATATATATATATATATATATATATATATTTATACACACACACAGGTTGTTTTTTACTGCCACAACAACTCAAAATTGATTTAAATATAAGGACCATATTTCCCATTTATTGTTAAAAATAGATACAAAAGTATCTCGTTTAAGAAAAAAAAAAGGGGGATTTAAAGCGTCTTTTGGCCTACAGTTCTTCAGAAAATAATCATCGGCAGTATAAAACAAAGTTGATAAGAAACATTATCAACGACCGATGTTAAAAACTACAGATTACCAAGATGTAATAAAAGGGGGAAATTAAAGGAAGAGAAAAATACCTTATGAGTGCTAAATATTTTCTAGGTTAAGCAGTAATCTCTCCGAATAGGGCCAACCTGAATTTTATATATATATATATACACACACATACATGAGAGAGAGAGAGTACTGTCAATCGTAGCAAAATTCTCAAACAAGTTTGTTTTGTATTTGGAAATGCTTGAAAATTCACGCACATAAACCATTGCTTATTAGTTTACACTATATCAATTTAGGAGCTTCATCAGAATTCTGTTCTTTCGGAAAGTGGGGATTTTTGGGAATATCTCATGTAACACGAAATGAAATATTAAACGGATTCATTATTTTTCAGAGAAAATATTATCAGCTGTGCCAGATGTGTTTTTGAGTGTTATTTCTGGTAAACAGGAAAGTCGTCTTGGCTGTACTTGAATACAAAAGGAAGCTATGTCAGTGCCTCGAAAATCAGATAATTTATCTACAACACCTTTCTATGTGGCTTCATTGTAATTTGTTTTCTTCACAACGCTTCATCCTATATACCCTCTGGCCTTCTTCAGAGTAAACGTCCCGTAGGCTCACCTACAAATGCCACTGATGTTTCGTTTTGTTTCTCTTCTCTATGCAACGTTCAAATATACAATCAGAGTTAAAAAGTCAGTTATTTTTCTTATTGAGATTTTTCCTGAATCTGTCAGCAGCATTTATCTACAGAGTGAATTAAACTGGTGAAATAAGTTTAAGAATACTTAACCATGATACAATAATTATTTATGTGATGCGTTGTATAAATGGATTAAAAATACACTTACCATGATTCTGGGATGATGGAAGATAAAAACCCGGCATGATGATATGCTGAAATGAAATAAAAGATTATTTTAATCCATCAGGAAATGAAGAAAAAATTTAAAAATTAATAAATAAAATTTTAAAATATAAAAAAAGGATATATTAATATTCCCGTATGGCACTAAAACTTTACTGATTAATCTATTCTTTTTCAACTGATATCAATTAAATCCTACACCATACTTCCGATTCATGATTCATTATCGTTTCTTACGGGCTTCCATATTTTCCCCGTTTATTTTTGTTGGTTCTAAATGTGGTTTTCTTTTTGCCATGCGTAATACATGCTTAGGCGATCATGTAGCTTTCGATACATGACTGAGGACGCAGATTTTTTTCTGCCTTAGACTAGTTGCTATCCAATGATAGAAGATTCATACCTTTCCCAAGTGAATGTGATGGATCTGACTGGAATTTGAACTCGGCTCTCCGATTTCTCAATCCGAGCCGCTGTCCATTACTCAACCGTACCTTTGTAATTTTAATTATTTACATCATTAAGTATTAATAAGCCAATACTGCACACATCTGCAATCCAGTAAAGAAGATTTAGCTATATTCGAATTCCTTACATAAAGTATTGTCTATTATTCAAATTTTCTTTTAGATTTAATCTTAATTTTATTGGTATAAAATGACAATTGGGAAAAAAAATATTAGATTTTGCAGACGCGTTTTGTCTTCCGACTTGTCCATTGCAAAAAGGAAATCGAAATATCTTTGTTGTTATAGTTACATTAAAAAAATTCAAATTTAAAAAGATAGACGCTTCTGTCTAAGCCTTTTTCTGGTTAATGTAAATTTCCTTTATACTTTTTTTTCCATGTCGACAATACAGTTAAATTCCCGGATCAATTCTGTGGACAAGACATAAATTGGTATAAAATGACATGGATAAAATATCTCTTAGTATAAAGGAAATTTACATTTAGGGTTGGAAGGGAGGGGGAGGAGAGAGAGGGTTGGAGAGGGGAGGAGAGAGAGGGTTGGAGGGGAGGAGAGAGTGTGAGCGACATTTCAAATCGTTTTTCGCCTGTGGAACTCTTTTCCGTTTTCTTGCTTCCATTCTACCCACAGACACTGGAGGTGAAGAGAAGACGACATGCGTGCACCAACGGGGAAAAGATAAGATAATGAAGAACAGAAGGAGAAAAAGTGAAACAAAAAAAAAAAAAAAAAGTACTCTCACTCCATCCTCCAGTCGAGTCTATAATTTACAAGATGGAAAACAGTTCTGCAATATCTTACCAAGTTTGCTCAACATGGCGAACATGACAAAACAGGTGATGATGAAAGGACTGGCGACTTCTTCGAAATTAATACCAGCGATTGTTACGGAGACGATACTGGTGACGTTTCGTCCAAGACCAGACTCCAAAGTGTGTTTGCTGGAACTTGCAGAGTGAAACTGGAAGAAAAAGCAGCTAAATCCCAGCAAATACCGCCACAGTCGGCACTTGCCTCGTCCGACGTGCCAAATACACTCCATCTGCAAAATGAAAAGAATCCAGATGAAAATAATTCGAAAAGTTTTTTATTAAATATTTTACAAGGCGATCCTACCAAATATGTTTCTATGGTGTCCATTCATCTTCTATTTGAAATTCAAGACGAGGAATTTTTTTTTAAAGTGAAAACTTGGCCACGCATAATATTTTTGACAGAGTAGCCATTAATTTTTTCAGTTCGTTTGTTTGCCAACATTCTCCAGATTCACATGCGAATTGAGGATCCTCAGCAGCTGAAACATGTAAAATGGACAGTACATAGAACTCGAAAAGAAAAAAAACAAGTGACATTAACAAAATGTCGACGTTCCAAGAAAGAAACCACCGTCAATATTAGGCACATCTTTTTAAATTAGTTCACCCCCAAGTAAGGTGATAATGCCATTATGAGGCAAGGAGTGAAAGAGAATGAGAAAACTTTACAAGGAACCGGAAACCCGACCCTAAACATGAAACATCTACTTCCTTTTCGAAAGACCGAGGAGAAGTGTAAACCGGACGATAATGGAGAAACCTATTTTCCTGAAATTCTCTTTTAAGAGAAAGATTTTATAAATTTCAATCGAAAGTGTCACTGGCTGCTTGGTTAACGTTTTGGAGACGGGGCTTCATATGGAGTTTCAGTGCCAAGACAGAGCCCTTTTCACATGGTCTCCCTTGGAACACAAATAATTGATGTAAAATAACAGAACACAGGAAAGTATCATAAAAAACCACAATTGAAAGGCCCATATGTGCAAAATATTCAAGAAGTAATCTGATTGGCTGGTCTTTGTACCAGCTAGCTAATCTTGAGGTATCTATAAAAAATATAGCGTGTCCACATTTTTTCTATAACGTTTTGTAAAAATAAAAACTGCAAAGGCTCTATCAAGGCGTGACTATATATTATATTATATTATGTACAACACAGGGTTAGTATAAAAATTCGTGCTTATCCTGATCACAAATTTCCAGGTCGATGGATAGGGCGTGGTAGACCATTGCGCTGGCCTTCACTGCTTTGTGATTTGACGCCCTGTGATTACTGCTTATGAGAGGATATGGCGCTGCGGAACATGCTATAGCAAGGGAGTTCATGATATCAACTACCTCAAAGACAATACGGCCTGTAGTATGATCTATTACCAATGAAATGAGTGGTCGGGATTAAATTCTACTGTTGCTAGCTGGTTTTTGTGTGCTAAACCTTGATGGCAAAGTTGCTGATACTAACCTCCAAGAGCGCAACTCTGTGATTTCTTGGTTTCACATTTTCTAATGACATCAAGCGGAGTGGTTATATGATGGAATCAGTTGCTCTGTCGGCTGTAAAAATAGTTAGTTCAGGGTGTCGTGCAAAAAAAAAAAAAAAAAAAAAAAAAAAAAAATTTCACGTCAGAATCAATCTTACACATTTAAAAATCTAACATTCGTCTGTGCATTGAATATTGCTGTCATATCTGCTCCTGCTATATATCCCGAAAAAATCCAAAGAAGCTTATGTAATGTTATTAGGCCTAACCTGGTATCTCGACCGTATGGATTTAAGCGTACTACTAGATTAGCAATTATTAGTCATCATTTTACTGTTGAACTAGTTAGATGTAATTGTAAGTCCTATTATAACGGTTTTTTTTCTCGACTTCCAAAATTTAAAAGCAAAGTCAATCGCCATCTTCTGTCTTCCTGAAATCTGTTCTTTTATTGTTATTTCTCTTCAATAAAGTCTTTGCAGACTATTTCCAGTCACAGGGACCCTCTTGCGTCTTAGTGCTATTATTGCCTTGCTTGGCGTTAAATGTTATAAAATATATGTATATATGTTGTAAGGAAATATAAATAAATCTTAAGCCAAGCGCTTGCTTAAAAAGTTATGCGAACAAAAATTGCTCAATATACTTAAAAAAATAAATAATAAAAATGACGAAATTGGTTGTTGAAGCCGCGAGAATGGTAATATTCTGATTTCTATCATATATATATATATATATATATATATATATATATATATATATATATGCATGCATCTTTGTTACGACTTCCCTCAACTTACAACCTTGATCCACACAAGCTCTTATGCTTAGCGACCCATCTCTCTAATAATTTAATATGTGAACTATCTCCTCTCTCTTGATATGTAATAGCAGTCGCTAAACGCAAAGAAAATTAGGTCAAATTGAAGACCATGCCAACAGATGGAAGCCAAAGCTAAAAAAAAAAAAATAGATTCTCATGCAAGTGACGAATCTCGTGACTAGATACGAACGATCAAGCGGGAAAAATCGACAGAACGTAGATCGGCGACGAATCTTGAAGGAAATGGAGTGTATATTAAATCCCCATATGATTTTACTTTCCGAATTAAAGAGAAGGAATGACGACCCTAACTCATACGAAACTTCACAGAATTAAGTGGAGACGAGTCTTGCGCAGACAATTCCTCTTTCCCTTGTTACAGTCAAGAGAGATCGCATGACAAGAAACGAACTCTAATTTAAGTTAACACTATGCAGATTACATTAAGGGCCTAGGTGAATGGCGAAACGTGACCGTCACCTAAGAAACACATACGTGGCATATGTAATTGGACGAAGGATCCGAACCATGAATTCTACACGGCTAAACTTATTACTTACAGAGCATCGAATCTTCATAAGCAAATGTAAGATTTCTAACGTACCGAAAGAAAGTAAACAGACGTTAAAGTAGAAATACATCAAAGACACCGCTACATGAATGAATGAATTGGTTTGAAAGTAAAAGGGACAAAGAGAATCATTAGAAAAAAAAAAAACCTTATTTTATTTCTGAAGAAAAATATATATATTATAATATATATATATATATATATATATATATATATATATATATATATATATATAGAGAGAGAGAGAGAGAGAGAGAGAGAGAGAGGGTACCTCCAAAAATTCGATAGAAAATTAGCATACCATAACGAAATATGCCCCCAAATTAATAAAAACAAAATTTTAACGTCAAAATCTTTATTATTAAGAGAAAAAGATTGGTTGATTATTAAATTATATTTTTTTTTGATCCTTTTTAGAACTTTCGAAATTTTTTTTAAAAAACGTCTTTTTTGCATCAGTTGAGGGCATTTTTTTTTTGTAGTGGAAAACATTGATTTGGAAATTCATGCAAAAATCATAATTGTTACATTTTAATGGCATTTTCAAGAGTTATTCACAAATCAATGAAATTATTTTAGAAAGTTTTATTTTTTTTTAGAAAATCTTGGCGACTCTTTTTTACATTTTATTCTATACATAATTTTATGAAAATTTCGAGAAATTAAATTTTTGACACGCTTAATATCTATATTAGTTAAAGAAATTGAGAAATTGAATTTATTTGTAAAATAGGAACACTAGTTACTGAAAATCTGCTCTGAATCGTAAAGTAAAAAATACAATAAAACAAAGGTTATTTAATTAGGAGAACTTTAAATAGCTTTTAAAATACGTTATAATATGGATACTATTGTCTTTTAAAAAATTTATAAAGTTTAAATCTTAAAATTCTGTCTTAATTTGACCTGGTTAGGTGATGTAATTAAGTACAAAAATATTTTCCAATCAAAAATTTAAAAAGCTTCTTACAATTTTGCAACACCAATATTTTGAAAAGAATTTTGATGTTTTTTGTATGTGTATAATCCGGACGTCAATACACCGCAAATATAAGAGTATACAGTATAGCTACAAATGTACAGGAATGACAAATGTAAGCTAGTCTACATGGCAAAACAGCGCCAGCTACCGTAATCTTTCTTTAAACTTAACTCAAAAACGAAGTGTGTGTGTGTGTGTGTGTGTTAAAAGATTAATTGTTATCTTAAATTTACTTCACTCTTAATATTCAAGAAATATGGAACTAAGACAAGAAAGATTAGACCAGCAGAGAACTTGAAAAGTAAAAGCTTGTAAAATTTTATCACTACGGGCAAGTCCTAAATTTACTCTAGTCCTGATGAGAGGTCATAGGTTATACTTTCAATGTGATTTTAATGCTAATTGTTAAGCTCAAATAAAACTAGTCTTACTAGAATTTTTTTTTTTTTTTTTTACAAAAGAAACCAAGCCCATAAATTTCTTATATATATGTTTTGTTTTATCGTAAGGAAAAAAATGTCAGTGTTTACATAAACAATCTTTTTATTTCCCATTAAGTACTAAAAAAAAAAAAATTAGCTAAGTTCAGCACAAGGTAATGGTAAATTAGAACTACAAGGGAGTGTTTTCTTTAAGTGGAAAGGAATATTTTATGTGCCGTGTCTAATCCGGACGTAGGCGAACATGGCTCTCCACAATTCACCTGTTTCTTAACTAATTTTGACTTTTTTTTTCTTCTAAACCCTGTTCCTCCATCCAATTACTTAAACTAAATATGTTATGCATTGTTTTCCCTGTCCCTTTGTCCTTCGATCTGTTCTCTGAGTGTCAGATTTTCCAAACCCCTTGGCTCATTAAGTCCCCTTAAAATTTCAACAGTCTCCTCTTAATACTAAGTATAAGTTTACATTTTGTTTCAATTTTCTCTAAAACTTTGTCGTTGCTCACATATTCGGTCTGTGGTATTCTCAGGATTCTTTTATAGAACTACATTTGCGTTGCTTCCAGTCTCTTCTTCATCATGGAGAAGATAAAAATTATTAAAAAAAAAAATTAAAATCACGGTTTTGACCTGAACAGAAACAGCCATCTGTTTATAAATCGAATAACAAATACGATGCTATCACGAATGAAGCAGGCGTGCGTGTGTTTGCAATGTTTTAAAATGAGGAATATGTAAATAAAAATTAAAAAAATATTTTTAAAAATACTCATTTGAACGTCTCACGTAACGCCAGAATTAGCAATCTCATCTCGCCTACCAATAGCTTAGCCAAAATTTAAAAAAAAAAAAAAAAAAAAAAATAGAAATTTGAACTTCCATTTTCTGTCCTAATTACAGAGATGTGGGTTATTAGTCTCATTTTTGTTGTTATCGCAACGTTTCGGTCCTTGTGCCCAACCACGGCCTTCATCAGGTGTATGAAAATCTACAAGAAATTTCAAACTGAAAGATTTACTCAATCTACGTGTAAAAGATTGTTCTCGTTCCACAAACCATATCTAGGGATATTTTGTCTTGTTCTTATTTTAGTACTGCTCAGTAATTGCTTCCACAGGCCAGGGGGGTGAGGTGCGTACTTGGACTCCGTGGAAACACGCGAGAAATAAATTAACACCAATCTAGTAGCATAGTAATTATGGATTCAATCCATGGGTCAGGTAGTACAGACTCGCTCAGTGGAAAAGAGCAATCAATAACCAAGCTCTATTTAAAAAGAACAAATAGAGATATTTACATTGTTCGGCCTGTTGTACTCATCTTTACTGTCATTCGGCCATTGTACGCGCCAATCACCCGCAGAAGGCCGGAGCGTATAACGGCCGAAACGTCGTGAACATGAACAGTCCTACAATGTAAATATTTACAACACCTCATCTCAGAAATACAGGGTGTTCATAAGTTCGTGTGCACCTTAAAAAATTATTACTTTATTTGTATTTGCGATAGAAATAATTTGTAAAAAGGATGAGAAAGAAGTAAATCTATATCTTTTAAGGTTTTATTGAAATTTCATTTAAGTTTCCACATATCCTCCATCAATAGCAATACAAAGGGTAATATGATTTTGTTGTTCACGGAAAACATTTGCCAACTGATTTACAGTAATGCCTGAAATCACATTAGTTATTTTAGCTATACTTAAAACTAGGTACATTAAACTTTATAACATTTTTTTACAGATTATTTCTATCGCAAATACAAATAAAGTTATAAGTTTTTTAAAGTGAACACGAACTTTATGGACACCCTGTATAGGCAGAAATCGAGATATCCTCGACATAGACAAAGGGTTGTTGCAGTTTTTTTGGTATTTAAGTACTAGTGAGCTGACTCATTTTATAGTTCACCAATAGAAGGGTTAACCAATCAGAAAGCTCAAAATATTCAATGCGACGTGTATAAAATCAGCCATTTTTTTTCTCCCAAATTGTCTGCACTGCCGACCTGATATCGAAGACTTAAAGAATTACTTAACAACCGCTACTTTCTCTGAATCTTCACTGCCGACCTCTGATATTGAACAAATTACGGACTTCACTGGATTCCATATTCAGAGACTGCGGCAAACATGGTCAACAAGGGTCAAAAACAACATATCGCTGTAGATATATAAAAAAAAAAAAACTATAGTTAAGTTCTATTCTATTGCTATTGCATTGTGTTTAATGAGGAGTATAACAAAGAACAAGACGATATATACCCAGACATGGACAGTAAAACGAGAACAATCTACACCCGGCAGTTAAATAAAACTTTCAGTTCAAACTTATGAAGATTACACGGATTAACAGACAGATGGAGAATCCCGATGAGAATAACAGCAGAGATTTTGAGATAAATATGAAGACACTGTTTCGACTGTAAATTCAGAAAAAAATGTGATTTGCTCATTAAGTGTATAAAGACTCCATTCTGTCCTAAGAACACCAAACGTTTGGGAGTCAAAGGCTTAATTGATGGAACACATTTACATGATGAGCCACGGCGTTTACTTCAGATAATCCAATCGCTAAACGGTTAATATCCTGGGAGATCGGATATGAAGGCATCATCGGTCAGGAGGCGATGATTAAATGCAACCAAAGAATGTCAATTACTGGCGTAATAAAGCAACGCCATTTTCAAGAAGGGAAGAGTATCTGTTACAGGAGGGAGAGAAATCGCGTTTAATTGGATTTAACCTATGACATTTTGGCGAAACTGTCCAGAGATGAAATATTTGGAAAAAGTAATTGTTTCTTGGCATTAACAGAATATTCTGTCACATAAATCTCCAGAGTGATCATTTGTTCAGAGGCAAATGGAGATCGTCTGTAAACACTGCTGTTACTTGACCACTTCGCTTGACCTATCAACGATGGACAATTCACAAATATGTATTCGCATCTAAACAGCGGGGAGGTAACTCGTAACATACAGAGATCGATTGATCGATTCGTTTTTAACGGCTTATGAACACTCTGCAATTTAATTAAAACCATAACATATTTTGGGGTTACATTGTCGGACTGTTGTCCTCATCTTTATTGGCATGTTCCTGACGTTTCGACCGTTATACGCTCCGGCCTTCTTCAGGTGATTGGAGCGTACAATGGTCGAATGACAATAGAGGACAACAGGCCGAACAATGTAAATATCTCGATTTGTTCTTTTTAAATAGAACTTGGTTATTGTTCGCTCTGTTTCCACTGAGCGAGTCTGTACTACTTGACCCATGGATTGAATCCATAATTACTATGCTACTAGATTGGTGTTAATTTATTTCTCGCATGTTTCCACGGAGTCCACGGCCTGTGGAAGTAATTACCGAGAAGTACTAAAATAAGAACAAGACAAAATATCCCTAGATATGGTTTGTGGAACGAGAACAATCTTTTACACGTAGATTGAATAAAGCTTTCAGTTTGAAATTCCTTGTAGATTTTCATACACCTGATGAAGGCCGGGGTGGGGTACAACGACCGAAACGTTGCGATAACAACAAAAATGAGACCAATAACCCGCATCTCTGTAATTAGGATAATGATTTATTGATGCCAGGCTTACTAATTAACCCATAGCAGGTGTTGAAGAGGTGGATTCATATCTTTTCACAGGTTATTTGCGCATAAGTGGATATAATGAACTGGAATTGAAACTCAGCTCTCTGATTAACAATTCTGAACCATTATCACCAGACACATATCCACACTTACGGCAACTGGTATTCCCAGGTGGTTACCCATCAAGGTACTGACCAGGCTGAACGTTGCTTAACTTCGGCGTGGGCAGCGGTGTTTTAAAGTGATGTAGCTGTATGTTCACAAAATGGGTATTCTGTTATTACAAACTAGTGTTGTAATCTCAGGTGCCACCGGTGGAATTTTATTAAAAAATAAAATACGGCAAAAATTTTATTCGATCAAATAGCAAGAGATTTTTAAGGTTTATCAGCCCTTTGCGGATTATTTAAAGCCGAGAAATTCTGGATGGTAACTTTTTTTTTTTTTTTGCAAGTGAATATTAACAATTTTTCCCCCGATACAAGGTCTACTGTTTAACCCTTACCTGGGAGAAATATTCGTGCTTTTCCTAAAAGTATTTGCGCGCAAGTGAACGTAACGAATCCGACTGGAATGCGAACTCTGACTTCTCATTCCGATCCACTATCCATTTAATAGTGGGAGAAGTAAATAAAGCAATGTTTGATATACAGTACCAACAACATTTGAATTTGGTATATCTACTCAGGGTTTCAGCTTTTCTTATATTTTGACGCTACTCTATCACTTGCCATTTTCTACAATGCCTCGAAGAACAAGCTAGTTACGTTCCATCATCGCCGATCTGACCCCGAACTACCACCAATCTTGATGTACGGGGAAGCACCGTCCTTTGAAAGGACTGTTGGACCTCAAACCCACTCCCGACTTCAAGTGGAACTCGTACATAGAATTCATTGCTAAGAATGCAAGTAAAAATGGTCGGATCCCTGTATCTGTATCCACCTGGCTATACCGACTATCCTCTACCCTTAAAAGAACCAAATCAGACCAAAAATGGTGTACCTTTGTCATATCTGTTATGTTAGTTATTGCTCGTCCGATGCCACCGAGTCCAAGTACACACTGACCAACACAGGGATTGAACTCACAATCACCAAGTCACTAAAGCTTTAATCCACTAAGATTAATTTACTGTAGTGAACCTGGACTCTTAAAACTACAATATCTGCTGATAACTGCAGCTTTTACCAGTCATATCCCGAAAACTCGAATGAGAACAGTGTACCCACGTAGATTAAATAAAGGGTTCAATTCAGAATTCCCTCTAGAACGATTATACACCCGAGGAAAGTCGGAGGATACAATAACCGAAATGTGATAACAAAAATAAGGACAATAATCCGAACATATATAATGGAAATAAAGTTTATTTCTCTTATCTATAGTGAGAAATATTTACTTATCGACAATTATTTCATTCCGTTTCTACATCCAACAGCAAGGCCTCTGATCAGGAGGTTTTGAGGAGGGTGGAGTCACCTCTTAATTGCTGGTGTTCCCGGGTCACCCCTGAGCCGGAGTGGTAGCACCTCTTTGGGGTCCCAGCTTATTATTCAAATATATTTGCAGTGCTACTATTTTGCCAGTATAAAATGTATATAAAAATGTTATATTCTGTGCTAATAGGAATATATACTTGACAAACACGGTGGATAAATAAGTAAAGGTTTATTGTAATCAGTACAATAAGAAATAAGGTACAGTTATGCGCACGGTCGTCGCAAGACAATCCAGTAGTGAGTGCTGCCTTTGGAAGGTCGGTAGCTCTCGCGTAAGTCTGAGTCGTACTCAACAGATCCCAGCAAATTCATTGTACTAAGCTATGTACTCGAGTAAAACAAATAGTATTTTGTAACCCCTTATCTGTTTGCACTTCGATCTAAAATTTTCTTCGATCTGTCAATGTGTGGCTATCTTAGACATTGTAACGGACGGAAGTCGATAGAAAGACACCTACAGCATACAAATTTCAAGTGAAAACTATGGGTTAAAATCTTCAAACTCACCTAGTAGAGCTTATACCGGACAAAGCTAGACTTAGAGAAGTTTAGAGAGTAATAATTATTCACTTATATTGTTCCTATATATAGTTTCTCGGATATTACATGTTTTCGTTAAAAGACTTGATTGTAATTTTTTTAGTAATCAAATCCCCTGACGAGTGGACGTAATCGCTACGAAACTCAGAGTAGGAATAAGATAAGTAAATATCTTTTTTTTATTATTACTCTTCATTTTTATCTCCTTATATAGAGAGCTGTAATTGCAAATATTGCTTGCCTTAAAATGTTATCTTCCAGATATATTCTGGTCGATAGTGTTTTTATTTTATTTTATTTTTTTGTAGCGGGGTGGTGGTGAAATCTTTGTTGTTTTTATATACTTTTAAAATGTGGCACCAGTGTATAAAATTAAGAAAATTCTTGTTTGTCTCTGAGAATCAAAATCACACCACGAACGAAATGGCCTCCGGCAGGAGCTCGCAAAACATGAAAGGAGGCGACACTTTTAAGCAAAGGACAAAGGTAAACAAAAAAAGAAAAAGAAAAAAACAAAAACAAGAAAAAAACAAAAACAAAAAAAACAACAAAGTCTACACTATCTTCCATCTAATTAAAAGAAACAAGTCGTAGAAGAAACGCAGATAAAGAAAGTGTAAGAATCTTTCTCGTGTTTTGTAGAATACACTATAAGTAGGAAACGTTTTAATATCCATAATAACTTCATGAGAAGTGTCCTATAATTTTATGTAATGGTTTAGACGATAAATGTTTGGCCTACACCGTACAAGACAAATATATTTCTCCTGTTCCCGATTTAGATTATATATTAAATAATTAAAATTAAAAATTTCCAGAATAATTACATTCATGTGTAATTATACATGCTTCATTCTAATCCGACTTCATAAATTTGATAAAATCTACCGTTTTGGAGTTATCGACAGTAAAAGTTCGGATTCATTCGCGTCGCGCGCAGCCATTACTGGCGTTGTTTGCATACATTCGCTGCAGAATAGCTATGGGTGGTTTATTCACTTGTATTTATTATTGCGCACGCAATATAGTTCTCTTGCGCAGCAACTGAGACAAGATCAGTGAAAAATGCCGTTAACTATGTTCTCTTCCGCGCTTAACTTTCCGCAGAGAATGTACACAAAAAAGCCAGTAATGGCTGCCGTCAACGACGCAAATGAATTCGAAATTTTACTGTCGATAACTTCATAACGGTAGATTTTATCAAATTTATCACACCAGATTCCGGTATTGTCTCAAGCCAATAAAATATTGCTCTGTTAATAGTTTTACCACATGTTCCGGATTGAAAAATCCTAGTTTTGCAAACTATCAGTAGTCGTTTATTTCTGTGCCAGCCTTGAAGATTAAATGGTGTTAGTTATTTCAATATCCGCAAAGCTCTAGGATGGGATGCGTGTAACAAACTTCACAAGATTTGGCGCTCGAATCTTCCATCCTTCTTTAAAGTCCAAATCTTTCAAACATTGATTGAATCAGACCTAATGTATGGATCTGAAACTTGGACATCATCTGCTAGTCTTGAAAGACGACTGGATGGAACATAGGCAAATATACTTAGAAAAATCCAGAACATCAGTTGGAGAACCCATGCAGCGCTTAACACAATTTACTGAGACCAATCTCTCTTAAGCTCAAACAAAAACTATTTAAGTTACCGTTCACAGCCACTGAGCGGACAGGGAAATCGTCTCATCCTTACACGAATGCTATCCTTCTGAAAGTGTCTTCTCACCAAAGTTGACTTTCTCAGACACCATAGCTCGGGACTCAGGTTTGGACATTGGGGATCTGGAGACACCAAAGCAGTGTGGAAAGGGATCATCAATGGAGTTCCGACCAACCATAGGGAGGTCGAAGGATGATGAAGGGGGTGCTGAATCATGAAAACAAAGACGGCAATAACAATGGGAAACTATCTTGGTTTAAGGATATTTAGAGACGTTAAAAAGATGCGAGCTACAAATTGGAGGAACGACAGGAATTTAACTGTATGCACGGACACCACGTAAGTAATATATATATATATATATATATATATATAGGAAGCATTCTAACAGAAGACGAAATGTGTGACACTGAAATCCGAAGACGCATTGGGATAGCCAGAGATGCATTCCAAGAGCTAACCAGAATATTGGCAGATAGAAAAAAATTCGTTAGAAACAAAGAAAACACGACTGAACTGTTACGAGATATAGTTGCATAGCCCCCTGGTGCTGTGGTCTTTGACGATGACGTCAATTCGATAATGAAGTTGCATTCTTCTCTGACGGCCGGTGATCGCTAGTTGCTTTGATTCCAGAGGTAAAGGAAGTTCAACAGAGGAAAATTTTAACTCAACTATTTTATTAACGTTCATGTTGATATGTTCTATCTATCCCGTGGGGGTCGTTCCCGTCAATGGGAAGCTGTTTCAGACAGGAAAGAAAACACGTCTGCATCGTTCGACGGTTACGAAACAAGTCTCTGGAAACACTCTCTCTATATATCTATCATTCCCACGCTGGCTCAGCCAATCAAAGACAACTTCCTTAATTTGTCTTCCATCTGACCTTTAAAGTCAACCTGTGAAAGCCGAGCAGAGATACGCTTCTTCTAAAATAATAGTCTGATAAACTATTATTTAACGATATCTGTCGTATTGTATGGCATTGAATGCTGTAAAATTTTTAATTCCCCTACTCAGACTGGTTCTACAGAAAGATGAAATAGATGCTATGAATCGAACATGTGATCAACGAAGATGTTTCAGAAAAAAAGAGAAACGAAAAAGAAACTTATACTTAACGTTCTAGACAGTTGAAATTTCTTGAACATAATGAGGAAAGAGGGCCTAGAAAATTTGCTGCTCACAATACAGATTAAAGACAAGAGGAAAACGACGCATTACTTAGTGTGTTTGAGCAAATGGATGGCGGAACACGATTTAAGATAAATAGCAAAAAGTCAAAATTTATTAAGTGCTAAGCAGGGATATTTGGAGAGCTATGATCTCCTGATGAGACACAGCGAATAAAGTAACAACAAATATCCTGGTCCATAGAGTTCAAAGCTAGAATATGTGGGTCATTAAATGACCCATGTCCTTTGTGCATACATGAGAAACTATATTTACTTAAATGAAATAGCTATCCCCTGCCGACATTGTCAACAATTTTCCTTAAGTAATGTTTAAATAAAGAAAATGATAAATGAAATATTCATATCTATATTTGATATTTAAATAATTTTTAAATAATTTAAGTAATTCTGTTACATTTGTTTTAAAAGATGTATAATCTATTAAAATTAAAAATAATATTTTAAAATTGTAGTTCAATATGACGTATTCATATACAAACAACGCTTATCGAAAAAAAACTAATGTATACCAATAAAATTTAACTGCTAAACAAAAGTGCCGAAAAGCATTGTCGTTGAAAAAGACCAGACGACATGCGCTGAACCGATGTCACCATTCGTTTGAAAAGGCACCCCTACCCTACCTTGACTTAACCTCTTTTCGAAAGTAACTAATATGTTGATACAATAGATGTCAGTAAAAAAAATACCGCTACCGTCCCTTGTTAAAATGACTGGATTTCCCCATATCCATAGAAACTAATATTATGAATGTATGTGTTTATAAATCTCAGTAAATTTCAAATTAAGTTATTCCAAAATTCACTTGAAAATGAAACAGAACTAAGGACTTTAATTTAATTTTATAATTAACTTGAAGTATTTGGCTTCTGTTTTTGAAAGATTGTAATTCCTGTGTAGCAATGGAACCATATTTTTAAATAAGTAAAATTATAATATTTATGCTCTGTAGATTTGCATTGAGCACTGTTTGGTAAAAGTATTATTATGAACACAGGATTATATATCTTACTGTTCTTTCTCTCTCTCTCTCTCTATATATATATATATATATATATGTGTGTGTGTGTGTGTGTGTAACCCGGATATAAGAGATTTTCTCTGGTCCCAAATTAGAGCCTGTGTTAATGTATATAAAATAGATCAAACCCGGATATAAGAGACTTCTTCTCCGGTCCCAACAACTCTTTTATATCCGGGTTACACTATATATCTTCTTAAGAGATTTCTCGAATATTCAGTCCGGTAGACGAAAATTTACTGTTTAATAATTTATTAATTCTTTGAAGGTTACCTAGAGGGACAAATACATTAAGAAGGCCGAAGAACATAATGGCTGAAACTCTTATAACAACAACAAAGAATAGTATATTCGTTGAAATATAAATAATTTGACTGACGTTTAAACTATATGAACAAATGCGAAATTGGAGCACAATTCTCCCCCGAATTCTGGGGTTAAAAAGCCCCAACTCTATAGTAATTTGTATTTACTCAGACCCCACTACCACGAGGTCAGGCTGTGACACAAGGTCGGTTTAATGTGGAGAGTCCGAGCGCGTACAGTGACCTAAGAAATTTTTAGCCAGGCGAAATAAACTACATCCAGTTTCAAAACTTAATTACGTAATCTCTATTCAACATAAACAAACAGTATTTGGAACTAGTATGGAGCAATTCCTCCATTTGCTGGTTTCAGTGCTTGTATTCGATTTTTCATGGATTTGATTATCAACAATCATCTGATCCATATTTTGCGGCTCCTTTAGCAATGTTTCTTTCTGACGTGATTTTGGTTGCACGCTCTCGAAGTCTTCGGTCAAGGTGCTCCTAAACGTGCTCCATTGGATTTGTGTCAGGATTTTAGGTTACCCATGACAGTGACTCCAGGCCTTTGCTGCTTTGCTCGTACGACATGGCGCTTATCTTCTTGATAAAGGTAGACATTTTTGTCAATCTGATTATTTTCAAATAGTGGGAATAGTCCTTTCTCTAATATTTGACAGTATTTTGAATCATTCAACCGCTCGTCAACAAGAATCAGCTCAGATTTCCTTCCAAACCAGACAGCGCTCTACATCATTACCCAATCCCTCCATGTTTCACGGTCGCCTGCTGACATTCAGTCTTCCAAGTCTCATTATGATTTCTCCAAATATAAACTTGTCTCAAATTCGAATACTGGCAGAATTTACTTTCATCTGATCAAATTACAGACTGCCAAAATTCATAATCTTTGCTCTCTAATTCTCTTGCCCAATCCATACGCCTGTTTCTGTTAACCTCTGAAATCAAGGGTTTCTTTCTTGCAACTCTTCTTTGATAGTCTATCTCTTTCAGAGTCTTTCCCACCGCTTATGGCGACATTTCCATGCTGTTGGAGACACCCTTGACGCTCTCATGACGGTTTCTGATGACTTCCTTCTTCAGCGCCCTTTTCGTTCGCTCAGATACGATGCTTGGTCTTCTTGAACGTTGTTACACACGACAATGGCCTTCTTCATTAAATTTGTTGACACTATTATTAACTGTTTGATGAATAAACTGGAAAAACCTATCAATTTCTCTATTTGACTTGCCACAATGATGCTATCCTATTATTTGTACTTGTTGAAATTCACTAATTTCCTTACTTCATCGAACTTTCATTGCAAGATATAAGTCAACTAGTGTTCATAGATTAGAGAAGCTTGATACTAACACCGTATCGTCTGAAAAAAAAGAAGAGACGTTATTAAACAAACCAAAATTGCTGTAATCAAGGGTGGCTAAAAGGTTATCATAGTCCATTGTACACCCGGGCTAGGAACAAAAATTCCGAGTGCGTGCACCGATCCCTCTCTCTGGCGCAATGAGAGGGCGCGGCCTCGGGCAGCTGTTCCCCAGGGTTAGGCACCTCTCGGTATAATTTTTCTCAGTCCCCACTCTGCCCAAAGACAGTTACGCAACTGATATGATAAATATGTGTTACAATCTACTTATAGTAATTTGTATTTACTCAAGCACGCACGATGTCAAGTTGTGACACAAGGTCGGTTTAATGAGGGGAGCCCGAGCGCGTAGACCCGGGCAAGGAACAAAAATTCCTCGAGCCCCCGGAACCGTCGTTTGCACCGGCCTCGGCGCGTGCACCGATCCTTCTCTAGTGCAATGAGAAGCTGGCCTCGAGTAGCTGGTCCCCAGGACCGGGACCTATCATCAGTATAAATTTTCTCACTTGCAACTGTCCCTTAACTGAGCCGCCTTTGAGCGCATTCTGCCCAAAGACAGAAGCAACTAAGATATGATAAATATGTTACAAACTACTTTATAGTAATGTACACAATAAAAGCTCAATATCTGTATTATATATTATGTACTTCTAGGCAATATCACTTTAGGTTTAACTAATTTTCATATTGATTTTTTAAAAAGTTTATTTCATTAATTAACTGTTGTACATTACAGTTCTTTTAATTAAGGATTGTTTTTTTTGATTTTCATATCAGAAATAGTTCTGTTTAGGAATATTGTTTTATATAGTGCAGAAAAGTGTTTGAAATTTGCATTTTACTTGGCTTTCAACAAGTTGGCATCTATTTGTAAATCTTTCCTCGACTATAACAAGCCAATTTATTAATGTTCATTAAAATTTTTTGTTTCAAATATTTCAAGTCGTGAATATATCTTACCTTGCGAAGTCTGCTAAATTTAAATAAAATGAAAAAAATTGCTTCTTGGTTTAACTCTTATTAATCAGTGCAGAACTAGACAATCGGGATTTTTTTAAATCTCTTTGCTTTTAACCTCTCTGCTATCGTAAAACGAAGACCACATCGCTGGATTTCAACAACATTACTCACAATTGTGCAGTCTGCATATATATATATATATATATATATATGCTTGGGCTATTTGTCTTTTGTTTTTTTGGTGGGGGGGTCATATCCTCATTGGGCGTAACCGACTTTCTTTAAAAATAATGATGATAATCGTGTGATTTATAAAAAAAAAAAAAAAAAAAATCACCCGACCATGAAATGATTCACAGCAAGAAAATCCACTGATTTAGCTTGGTGATTAGGCTTCGAATCTGATATTCGAGAGGTCTTATATTTTAAGTAAGCCTTTCGTCTGTTGATTTTACTGCTTACAGCTTTTCTTCGCTTAACGACCAGGTTACATTCCAACGAGGTTTTTTAAGGTAAGGTTCTCCCTGTAGAGGTTCCAGAGCCACTCGAAGTAAAGGGTTACGTTAAGGGATATTTCATATGAATTGGAGGGTAATATAACTGTTAACTCTAAACATGAACTGGTTAGGATTGTAGTGATCGAGGAAACACCCCCTTGGGAGTGTGTCCCAGAGCAGTGTTTCTCGGAAGCTGTTCGAGCGGAACTACTTCTCACCAATGGAATACGGAGGGGGTTGCTACTATCTAAGTGGCATGGCGGGCTCTAGCCGTGACGTTTAGACCTGACGGAACCAAGGAATATAGTTCGTTCGAGCACTTTCCATAGTTGTAGTGACAGAGCAGTGAGACTCGCCATACTCCGACTGTGAGAGATGCTGGAGAGTGCATTTCACACTAGGTGTTTTATTGGTTTCTTTTAAGTGCCAGAAATATTACGTGAATATTATTGTGAATCCGTTATTTATTTATCCTAAAAAGAACTTTGATATTGGTTAAACCGTTTTTTTGAACTCATGTCTTGTGCATCCAATGTAGACCTTTACGTTGATTGGATCCTCAATGAGATATTGCATTCGTATACTATTGATTCAGTGCGACATGTATTATTAAGAGGACAGTTATGAAGATTTCTCCAGCTACATAATTTTTGTTTATCTTCATCTCTTTATTATTATACTATCTAAATTTATTTGGTCTAAGTGTTTATTCAAGATATTAACACTATGTTTCTTAAGTTTTCAGTACAACTGTAACTTAATTTTAGCGTATTTTTATTGAAAATAATACTGAGTTTACTATCTTTAGGAAAATGTTTAACGATTAATGCAAGGAATTTTCGTCCTAATTTGTTCTTTACCATTTGATTGTATAGGGGTATATACCAAATTACTTTTCTACTTCTATTTTTTCTATGCTTTCTATTTTTTATGTAAGTTAACTTTGGGCTTTTGTAGACATTATCTTTTAGAGCTTTATTATAGAAATGTATATGTTCATAGAAAATCTTATTTGCTGAAATTGTACTTGTTCTCTTTTCGATAGATAAATGTATATGATTAATTATAGATGGAGGATGATTAGATTTAGGCTGTATGTACAAAAGATTTGTATTGTTTTTTTTTTAATAAGGTATGTATACATTTTTCATTAAATCTAATGTTATATCAAAGAAAATATATGCGTTAAGCCTCTTGGCCGTTTTATTTTTGTGTAAATGTGGTAGCATAGTAATTTTGTGTTCAATCCCTAGGCCGGCTAATTCAGCCTTATATTCAATGGAATCATGACGAGTAATTACTAAACAGTTCAAACATCGAGCAAGACAATATCCTGAGATATGGAAAAGGAAGCCAGAACAGTCTATCGGTTGAATAAATGGTTCAGTTCGAAATTTTCCGAATGTTATCGGATCGACAGACACCTTAAGAAGACCAGAGAGCACAACAACTAAAACTTTCTGATGACAACAAAGATGAGGACATTAGTCTGTCTCCTACACGAAACAGTCATATAACCTGACGTGCTATACCATTTAGCTACAGAGGAAGCGTCTTGTAAGCAAGGTCGAATTAGTGCTTTTAAACTACTAAGTTCATTTGAACGTTCGAGAGAAATCATGGGAAATTTGTAGTTTAAAACCAGTAATTCGACCTTGCTAACCAGACGCTTTCTCTGTAGATAAATATTATTCTCTCTATAAATAAGTCCACATGCGAGAAATTCAGACGAAAACCGCCCTAATGTTGGTTGTTATATGAACAGCGTTTCAGCTAACATTCTCCAACTTTCTTCAGGTGATTGTCTTATTCGGTAAGGTTTTGGAACTCTACTCTTTATTCAGTTTTCCTCAATTCATTGCCCACGCGAGAGGACAAAGGACATCAACCGCGTCTCAGTTCGTCTTATTGATATTGCTTCTACCGCCACAGTGTGAAATACAGGAGATCGATACAATATCTCATCTAAAATGGTCAGCTGAAACAGATCAATGTAGTTCAATGGATTGAATAATGGTATTAATCAGAAATTCCAATGTTATCGAATACAGTAGACACACAGATGGTTAAAAGGTACAATGGAAAAAATGATTTGAATATGATAACCAAGATGCGGGGGAGGGTCCTAGATTTATTACTTACCATTAATATTGCACTAAATTCACAGTGCGTGGCAATATCATGTGCTATATGCCCCTACTAACAAGCACAGGGCTAACGCAGTCGTGGGTGAAGGCCCATTCCACTACACAAATGGCAAAGGGAAAGCCTGCGTCCAGCAAAAAGACTTTCGCAGGCAGATTAAGCAAGTCACGAACTAACGCGTTAACCCACTAGGATTAGTTCGTTGGTACTAATACGAAAAACTGCTCGGCCCGGAGGCTAGGATCAAAGTGTAGTACGCTGCCTTTGTGAGCCTCCGAGTCGGCCTCTGTCGAACTCTCTGCATTAGCAGAGAGGAACCCGGACGAAGCCCTTGCCGAAGGGCAAGGTTTCGTTCGGGGAGGTAGACAGGGCCTGAACCCGTCTAGGCGGGTTCAAAAAGGCTATATTTTTGGCCAAGCCTACGGTCTCGGGGATACCCACATTAAACCGGCCTTGTGCCACATTCTATCCTCGTGGGTGGATCGATAAATACTAATACGAAAAGTTGAGAGAAAAGTATATCCAAAGACATGGACCGCGAAACGAAAACTTACATCAGTGCATTCAACAAAGGGATATTAATACCATGTGTTAAGAAAATCTATTTTTATGAATGAAACTTCTCAGAGTTCTGGGTCATTTGATGGCGTCGGATGACCTTACAAAGGGGAATACTGTCATCCTGGTATTAGTATCTTTTTGGCGCCAAAATCAAGCGAGTTGGCTCGCAAAGACAGTTATTGGAGAAATCTGCTTCAGAGCAGTGGGTTTTCTACCATTCGCTGACGTGATCTGTAAACTATGCCACAAAAAAAAAAAACAGAAAATCCCGACTGTGGTTATTTTGAAGTATTTCTAACTTTTTGCTGATAAGCCTTTGTTATTTTTTCCTTTTTAGCCACTGGCCATAATCACTAAAATTGTAATAAAACCCTTTTTTGGTTGCTATAAAACTTAGTTGATCTTCTATCGTTCCCTTTATTTCTCTTTCTCTTATTTTTTCTGTCACACACGTGACAGTACTACCTGCCACATGAAGGGGCCATCGGCAACTAATCCGGTTCCCCAACCAGGCTTTTCCGTGAGAAGTAGCTAGACACCAAGCGGATAAACCTTGTTTTAGAGTCATCTAGAACAATGGATCAGATTGGGTTTCATGGACATCAGTGCGACGATGACTTGACACAGCTGAGCGGAGGGATTCCTAGACTGAATTCAAGAGCGAAGGTAGAGAGTTCCACAGATGGAATCAATGGACACGTGCCCGTGACCAAAGTGAACTTTCAAGTTGGAGGAAATCGGTTGTGATCCGATTTTGAGAGAGACGGACTCCGTCAGGTCTAATTACCAATACACGCCATACATGAATGAATACATTTTCGACTTTCAACCCAGATATGCGGATGGGACATATCATGTGGTCAGCTGTGAAGCCACCCTAAACAACATCCTGCCATGAGAATAATGCTGAGGATCAGTACTAAATTCAATGAAAGTTACCCAACAAGATGCCTGAAGAAGGTTTGATAACAAAATGCCTGAAACGTTGTGATAACAACAAAGATGTGGATATTTAGTTTAAATGAATTTTTGTTTTTACACTGAGGTTCACCTATACAAGACCCGGGAGCCACTCGAGGTAGAGAGTTATATAGAAGGCTTGGACAAGTTAAGATTGTAGTGATCGGGAAAACATCCTGTTGGCAGTCATTTCCACAGAGCAATGGTTCACGGGAAGAAGCTGCTGGAGTGGAATGAAGGTAGTGCGTGGCATGGTGAGTCTTGGACATGAAGGTTAGAATTGGTGGAACCAAAGAATGTAGTTCGGCTGAGTACTTTTCATGGAAATGATAGTACTAACTCCATCCCAGGAATTACTGTACTGTACTGATGCGGCATTCACCCTGGGCGGATTGAGCCGGCTTCTTCCTGTTATGAGAAGAAGATTCTTGGGATAAATTACAGAAGTAGGGTACCCAGGCCTACTCGGATAACGTTCTTGCTTGCCGCGAGGTTCCCACAGACGCAGAGACAGGAACGACCAGAAGCCGCCGGTTGCCGATGCAGACGCTCCTTGGATTTTCACCAGAGCCCTTGTTAGCCGGCGTGTGTGTCAGACCTGTCCGCCTTGGGTGGCCCTACCAGGAACGAAGTTCCGGGCGGCATAGCTCTGACACTACCGTTTACCCCCCCCCCATCCCCGGACTGTGAGGTAAGGGTTGGATTTTGGGAATTCAGACAGGGGGAAAAAGTAAAAGTTTGACGAGCAGCTTCTGTCTCTCGATTCTGCCAGCCTAGATTTGCGCACCTCAAGACGGTGTAACGGTTAGCAATCGTGTTTTGCTAGAACAATTACGACTGAGTAGCGAGTTCGATCCCCACAGGGTGCCCCCTACTTTTGGCCTTGTAACACATCTAGGCTACGCCTGGAAAGTCACTATCGCAGGCCTAGCTTCTAGGATTGCGAAGAAAAGGGATTATCACATTTGCTGACATGTTTTTCCAAGAATCTCTTTACGGATTACGAACCATTACAGACTACCTGGGATTACGGCCACATCACGCTGGAACACCGGTCCCCATACGAACATACAGGTTAAGCAACGTCGATCCTGGTTAGTACCTAGATAGATGACCGCTTTGGAATACCAAGTACTGTAAGCTTGGACGTGCTGGTGGGGTAATGGCCCGGAATTGTTACTCGGAGAGCCGAGTTCAAATTCCCGTTGGGTTCGTCATATTCACTTAAGAGCAAATAACATCTTCCCCCAGCTATGAATTAATTAGTAAGACTTGTTGAGATGATGATTTAGAATCATTATCTCAACAAATAAAAGAAAAACATTGTTACAATTTAAAAACACGTTCTGGCTTTAAATAACTTGCAAAGTAAGAATCCACCTCTTCTCCCCATAGCTATGGGTTAATTAGTAAGACTGGTATCAGTAAAACTATTATTATATCAACAACAAAAACAAAAATAAAATAAATAAAATTGCGTACTAAATATTTAGATTTCGGCACTAAATAACCTACAGAGATGTTGATATGCCACTAAACAAAAAAAACCAACAACACATCTCACCTCGTAACAGAACAACTGGAATATTACACTTCGCCTCCTATCCGTAATACCAGTTCCTTATTACAGTTTAAAATTTATATCCCCCTCCTTAAATGTCCATTTTAAATGTAGGCGATCATGGCTCTTTACAGCTTCCTTTTGGTTTTATTACAAACAAACTTTACAGTGTCATGAATGTTCTTGGGAATATAGATGATACTTTCCCGTAGCTTCTGAATTCAGAACACTTCTAGACTGGGCAACTAGTCTACCCAGAAAAAGAGCACATAAAAAGACCCTGTTCATAATTGAGAGCGAGGAAAAATAGTTTCATGCCTGTCCCAAAAGTATTGGCGCTAAGTGAACGTAAACTTTGCTGGCTGATGTTTGAATTCGACTCTGAGATTATTTTCCCTGTACCGTTAACCATTACGCTACCCACAATTCCTAAAATTTATACACATTCCCACAAACATATAAGTATAAAAGATTCTTGATATATTACATTTTTTAGTATCGGATATTCACTCGTTTTGTCGAATTATAAAATAACTTTTCATAATTTAACAATGGATGATGTTTGTTTTAAGGAATGTAAAACATTAAAAACTTTGATAACGGAAGTTATAAATTTTAGAGATTACAAACAATCAAAAATTAAAAGTTGTGTATTTCTCGACAGTCTTGTATCCAATGATTTAGTCTGCTGAGTTATAGAAAGATTCGAAGCCAATCTTATTTTAAATTACACCAGAAAATCTTTAAAACAAACAAAAAAAAAAAAAAAACTTTAAAATATCTGCGTAATGTAAGGTTTTAAACTGTATCTCGTTTAATATTTGATTGAATCCGACAGTGTCGTTGTTTCTGTAAATAACACGAGTAAATTCAAAATTTCCCAAAGAATAATCAGCAGTATTATTGTTCCAGCTCTAAAACCTAGACTTTATGAATTTAAGCGCAGTACCAGACTGGAGTCAAGATCTCATCAATTTAAAGTTGAGGTGGCTAGATGTCGTCGTTAGTTATAAGCTAACAGTTTCTTTTCTCGCTCTTCTCGCTCCTGTAACTCACTTCCGGCTCCATGTTTTTCAGCCAACCCTAATCCGCAAAGATTTCAACGCAATGTCAATCGCTATCTATTGTTCTTTTGATTATTCTTTCCTCTTCCTGCTCATTATTAATTTTTCTCTTCCTAATTCTTCCACATCCTGTAACACTAATTCTTAGTGGTTTTACTGCCTTACATGGGGTGATACTGATTACAAAAAAAAGCACTGGAGATAATTAATAAAACTGGGAAACATCTTACCTTGAATAGCTCTTTGACGGTTAAAACACGGAGAGGTTTTGTCAAATAATATTAAAAAAAAAATGGAAAAAATATCGGCTCCATCCTGTTAGATAGGCTGGTGTTTCCCACTATTATTTCCCCATTTTACGTAAAATAAGATTCGATGGCAAATCCGTTATAATTTTGAACGACAGACAGTCGTGAATTCCACACGCGGCTGATTAAAACGTCATCAGAATTCGACGAGAGATTTTGTTCTTCGACTAATATAAACAATATAATATCATTTATATTTTAATTACAAACAGACACGAATATTTATTAGACTTTTACGGTAGGTCTTAAAATAATCTAAAATGCTCATTTATATCAGTAATAGTTATCAACTTGCATCTTGCAGACTATTTCACAGCGAGACGCCATTAGCTTCGACGAGAAAAATGCAATAGCGGCCTGTGAAATTAACCCACTAACCATTACGCGTAGGCGTGGATCTTGTTCTTTTTATGAATAAAAGCAAGTTGCGTATAAAGAAAGATGACTGGAAAGTGCTGGTCTTTGCTTCCCTGTCATTGACGAGCCTTCATAAATCCTTTTGACACGTCACATTTTTTTATTATTGAATAAGAAGAAGAAGAAAGAAGAAAGAAGGAGAAGAAAGAAAATCCAGATTTTTAAAGTATATGGCGTGGGGATAGAATAAATAACTCATACTTTACAATTTGATAAAAAAAAAAAAATAAATAAAACTGTGGCTGTGAAATACTGTTAAAAATTATTTACAGAATAATTGCGTTAATATCCGACATCACGACCAAAGTATAAATATGGCAGTAAAACGAAGGTAACAGGCCGAAACGTGTTAATGGTGGGAGATTATATAAAATAAATTCAGTGTGAGGCAGAAATACTTCCCACATAATGATAAGATACTAGCTACATGAAGACAATTGCCATTAATATCTTGCCATGATGTAGGAGGTATTTCTGCCGCACACTACTGGAGGAAGCAAAAATAAAGCGAAACGTCATCACTGGCTGCGAAAATGTGGTATTATGGTACATAATATGGAATGGAATGGAGAGGGATGTGTTCTTGTGGTGAGTGAATCAACTGTTAGAGTGAATGGGTCGTGAAACGTATTATCTAGGTACAGGATAGACAGTCACGCTAGGCCTCTCTCTCATATATATATATATATATATATATATATATATATATATATATATAGCGAGTGTTTAGAACCTTACCATATTCTATTTGTCAAGAAAGATATTGCTGATGTTATCGTCCTGGAGTGGGGATAATCCCAGCGTGCGGCATCTTTGGAAAACGTAAGTGCACGTAAAAAGGGTTTTGTTATTAAATGAAATAAATATTTGTCAGCAAGACGAGCCGGCGAACATTTACTTTTTGAACAAGTCAAGTGCGGGAAGGTGTGTGAGGTCATGGAAACACGTGCAAAATTCACAACCGCTGCTGCTCACAGTAAAGAGCAAAGAACAAATAAATTAAGAAGTCATTGTGATAAGCATTTACTTTAATAAACAGTGATGATATTTATTTCCTTTGATACAGAAAATGTGGTACAAGGCCAAAGGAGGAAAGATAGCTAGCCTCAATCGCTAACTTAACGTACTATATTTTTCCTTACATAAACACGACACTGCCATGCATATCATTCTTACTATAGATAAATTGTACCGATGGAGACGAGTTAGTTAGGATTACACAGAGAAATTGTAGTATCATGGTATATCACAGTTTCTATGTAAACCTAACTAATCTCCATATGTAAAATTTATCTGTGGAGGCCGGAATAAATCATTTTTTAAAAATATTTGTTCAAAAATTCCTATTTACAAAGTTAAACAATGTAAGTAATAAACGCCCACCCCCCCCACACAACAATCTTAAATTATGGCAGAAACATCAGTTAAGCAGACAAAATTGATACGGGACTAAAAAAATTGAAGCAATCACACTACCAAACAATAACTCGATCACAGCAAACGCGAAATACGTATCGAAAATCCAAAAAGCATCCTGCATCTACTAACGATGTGACATCTGTTACCTAACGGGGTGGGAGTAATGTGGAAATAAACTAAATTAAAATTAAACAAAAATGATAAAGAGGCCGGTAAACACACACTCCCTAGCTAAGAAACCACAGAATAAAAATACTACTATAATCTACCCTGTTTTGGTTTGGGTTGCCTATTGTTCAGTCCAGAAGAACATGGATGAAACGCAAAGAAAGGCTGGAAATAGAAAGGATTTAAAAGGAAAAAAACAAATCAATTTTTCTGATTAGGAGCCTATAAAGTATTCGAATGATTTTGCGACGTTATAGACAGATACATACGAAATATATAGACATTTTTTTTAATTGTTTGAGTCCAGTAACGAGGCGTGTTAGCTATCAGAGAAGGAAATTAATTTTAAAATTTATAAGTTTTGAAAAAAAAATGCTTGTAAAGCTTAAAATAAAATCGAGAAACATGTTTTAAAAACATACTGCATATGGAATTTAATCACAAGATTCGATTCCGCTAGATTTGGTAAAGTAATTACTTACCTTGCCTTAATTTCTTTTCAAAGAAATCTCGTAATTACCGCCAACCGCAAGGTAAATTTTTGAAACTTGAAAGCAAGTCAAGAAAAACCAGGTTGTAACGAAACGAAATAAAGAAAAAAAACTTGTTCCACACATTAAACATAATTATCGAACAGCATACCCGGATGTTTAAAAAATGTACGGAAGCAATGACTAGGGTTTCTTTGGCCTTCTCGCTGCCACATGGGATAGGCACTTTTGTACAATCATCGCTCACAGTAGGTTCGAACCGCAAGCGTGGAACCTTTACTTGCCTTGGGAGATAACTAAATGAAAATAAACAACCTCATGAAAAATAGCCATTGCTTATAAAATATCCGTTCTTTTCCCTTTGATATTTTGTTTAAAAATATACATTCCTATTTGTCACGTCATACTTCACGAGTAACTTCACCCAGTGTGGGGCACATCACCCAGTAGAGGAGGGGAACAGTTCGACGCGGCGTAATTATTAACAAGTTTCTCTCGCTAGATCAATTACGACTGAATAGTGAGTTCGATCCTCACTGGGTGCTCACCACTTTCGGCCTTGTGCCACATCTAAGCTAAGCTTAGAACATCAACATCAACATTAGGGCACATCAACGGGGTAATGGTTTGCAAGCATGTCTCGCTAGATCAATTACGACTGAGTAGTGAGTTCGATCCTCACTGGGTCAGCTGCACTTAGAAAACCATCAAATCACCCAGTCAGTTTGTAGGCACACCACATGTAATGAAACTATAGCAGCAGTCGTGTGTCTAGGGAATAGACTGACGTAGTCCGTCTCTCTTAAGGTTGGTTTTAAGTGTGGCTAAGGTTACGGTTAGTGGGAGTAGAGATGGATTCATACCTTTCTATTTGTGCGAATGTGACTAGCTCAACCGAAATTTGAACTTAAATCGCAGATTTCACTTTCTGGTGGCATACCTTTACACCACTCAACTATCAACAGTCATTTAATTAATAAATAAATAAATAAATAAATAAATAAAAAAAAAACAAACAAAAAAAACGCTTAGATTATTAATCAATATTTTAAAAACAACTTATTCATTTGTTTTTTTTTTGTGTTTTGAAAACTAAATAATTGATTTTGAACAAAAACAAAAAGAAATACATCTATCAATCCTCTCGTAAAAAAAAAAGTGGCTGTTGATAATATGAAAGTAGCAGCTAGAATTATTTGCATTATTTACATTATTCGGATTGTTATCCTCATCTACACTGACATATTCACAACGTTTCGGCAGTTGTTCGCACCGGCCTTCTTCAGGTGATCGGAATTTCGATTCGAACCCTTTATTTCGTCCACCGGGGTAGATTGTTTTCGTTTCACGTGCTATAGATATGTAAACATATAGTCGCTAGAAATCTATAATTAAACTACATTAAAAAAACAAACAAAAAAAAAAAACATTACAGGTCCCTACCGTAGCGCGATGGCCTATAAGCTTTTCTTGCAAACATTGGATGTTGTGGCAATGGATTTTTACCGAGAGTAAGGAGCAAAAAAGGTTAGTTACCTTCTTATAGGATTATCAATAATACGTCATCTATCAAATGCATAATCCGAGCACATGGCTGTTGTTGTAACACGTTTTCCATATGTGGGAAGCATGTTGTCTGTCAGTGAATCCCGTATGATATTCAGAATATATCCTTTCCTCCTGTCCTCGGAAAAGGGATAGCGGACTTTTCATTTAGATCCTTAAATGGAATGTGGACGTTTGGCCTTCAGCTTTAAAGGTAAGCTTCTCTGTGTGCAAAAGTTCAATCTGGACTCGCTGTATAAAATTTCGTTCTCACTAACTGCCCAATTACTTTCAGCTTTGAGTCAAATGAAATTTAGTTTAATACATAATTATTATTACTTCTTTTTCATCATGCTATGCTTTTTTTTTTAGCTCGTGGAGGTACCTAACCTAATATCTCTCTCTTTATACCCCCACAAAAATATCTAAGGTTTAAATTATTTAAAATAAAATGAAAAAACTTTCATGTTAGCTTTAATTAAAAGCTAAATGGTTAAATTTTACCATTTTGAGTAAGCAAAATACTCTAGTGTATTTCAAACAAAAATTATATTGACTGGAATCGATTTTCATTTTTTTTTCAGTAACCTCGACAAAATCGTGCATTTTTTAGAAAAATATTTGTAAACACAAGATAGTTCTTAATTTTAAAAATCTTCCAAAAATAAAATATATTTTTCTGAAAATTTATTTGAGGAATATTAGCTGATTTAAACTATAATTAATCTGATGTAAAACTAGTTACCTCCACGAGATCGCAAAAAAAAAGCATAGCATGATGAAAACGACGCCAAACTTGACGAAAAATAATTTTACGGTCTAAATGTTTATATTATTATTAAGAGAAAAGATCAAAGTATTTTTGGGATATTTTTTTACATTTTTTAATTGTTACTAACAAGTCCGAAATTTTCGTTAAAAATATTTCCTTTTTTTTGAATCAGCAAAATTGGCAGATAATCGCTGATTTAAAGTATAATTAATATGATTTAAAACAAATATTATTTATTTTGTTTAAATATCACAGGGCAGTAGCCGATTTGACGTCTTGACATCCTGATAACTGGCTTTATGTTTTACAAAGACTTTATCTATTAAACAATTTAAGTGCAGCGTTTGTGAAGGCCTTTCTATATATTTTTAAATACTCATTAATGTAATACTTATAATAATACTTATATATGGTAAGTGAATAACGAATGGGGAAATTCTATGTAACTTTTTACATCCTTTAAACAGGTTTCATCGTAGTAATGTTGATGTAATACGCCTTGAAAGAACCCACTCTCATGGCCAACGTAAGACAAAATATAGTCAAGTAAAGAAATTATCAAGCGTGGTGCTGTAGTAAATAGTTTTGTTTTGCTGACTAGTGAACTAATGCAGTGAATTTGATTCCTACTTGCGTCTACGACTGGGAGATACGCTTAGTAAATAAAACAAAATTCACGCTTGGGTTATTCTTTTTCTAACAATCTCTTGTAACTGACCCACTAACAATTACTACAAATCAATGAAAATGCTGTATGTTTATTAGTGCATTTCGACATTCTTCTTCTATGTACATTGTCCCTTCAGGACGTGGGCGATCATGGCTCTCTACGACTACCTAGGTTTTGTTCTGCCATCCATTTACACAAGCCCGTTAGAGAGCGTGTCTTCTTTCCTCTGTCTTCCTTGCCTTCAATGTCCTGTGAGTGCCATATTCTCCAAGTCTACTTTCCTCACTATACCTCTCAAGAATTCCAACTTTCTCTTTCTGATTCTAAGTATAAAAATACTTTTTATTTCCATATTCCTTAAAACTTCATCGTAACCCACATGTTCAGTCTATGGTATTCTCAGCATCCTTTTGTAGAAACTAATGTTTGTGGTCTCAAGTCTCTTCATCTGTGAGGATGTTATCCAGCATTCACTGCCATATCGGACGAGTGATATTATATAACAGTTCATCGTTTTTTTATCATATCTTAGTAATGTTCGTCTTTTTTGTCAAAAATTCGAAGGTTTTTCGAGACGAGTACAGTTACCCATATATATATATATATATATATATATATATATATATATATATATATATATATATATATATATAGAGAGAGAGAGAGAGTATGGATAGGAATCCGACAAAATAATAGAATAAAGAATAATAATAAAGTGAAAAGTGTTAGTTCAAGATCTGTTTACTACTTGTTCGTTATGCTTTTCATATATAGCTGGCCACTCGTATTCGAGGATACCCGTCTACAAGACGCTTGCTCAGGCGCATTTGTTCAACATTCACAGAGCCAGCCTGTGGTTTATCCTGCAGACGTTAGTTACAGTTTATGGGAAAGAGCGTGTTATCTAGCGTGATCAACAATTTGAACAATGCCAGCACACTCAAGCCCTCGGCCCCGATGACTTGTAACTTCGTGCTAGAACGGCCTTCGACGGCACCCAAGGGTTCTGTCTATTCAGTTTCACTTACAAGGCTTGGGTCAACCCATAGTATAGTTTTCAGGCACTTTCCAAAGGGGGCTGCATGCTGAGATTGACACCTCCGATAACATCCTGACAATCGATTCGTACCCGGGTCTCATGGTCAGAATCCGAACCAACTAACCACTCGGCCACGTGCTTCTCTCCCTCTCTCTCTCTCTATGTCTATATATATATATATATATATATATATATATATATATATATACGTTAAGATATTTTTTATGTTTATACGTTCTTTTTATAGATACAAATATTTAAGTAAATTGTCTGTTTAAATAAACAGTATTAACGATATTTACAGGCCTGAATGTCGTTAATACTGTTTATTATAAACAGAACATTTACTTAAATATTTTTATCTATAAAAAAATGTATAAACATAAAAATGTTCTTTAAAATAATTGTCGGACATTGTCCATTTCATAATATATATATATATATATATATATATATATATATATATATATATTAATGCATGTTTCATAAATAATATAGACAAATTTTGTCTATTTATTTTAAGTAAATTCCTTTCATATTGTCGAATAAGCTTTTTAGCATTATCACTAAAACACGAAAGAAAATCACTATGTTGATACATGTTTTTATTGTTAATCCTGTCTAAGCTTTCGGCTTACATAAGTCATCATCAGAGACTACAAGTACATTACAATCAATTAAATAATAAATTATATAACAAAAATTGTCATTTTTGTTTTAGAAATAGTATGCGGACATTGCAACAATGACAGTTTGTTTTGTTTGCATGGAAGATTGCTATTCAACGATAAATTCGTGAATATGAAACGCAGGATGCAAAATATCTCATTGGGGTTCATGAAGTGACACATGACCACGTGAGAGTGAAAATGAAGAAAAGTATTAAGTATGGAAAGCCGTTGGTATAAGCCAATAGCTCCTGTTATCAACTATATATATATATAAAGGGGGCAATTGAAGTTAACACCCATCGGCGGTAATTTGCCTTGAATGCCACCATGAAACACAATTGTACCTATTTCTTCACGTTTGTGTTTATTAGATTTCCGCTATTGATACAGTCAAGAGAATAAGTCATCTATTTTTACGCATTATGCTGTTGTCGATAGTAACCAAAGATAAAGCTTTGACAAATGTTCTTGTCGATTATCAACGTACACTTGATCGATTATGCACGGTCAGCTGCAATCTACCAAGAGATAAGAATAAAACAAACACAAACAAATAAAATAAACCGACTGGGGTCACTTATCAATGAATCTTCTTGTGTTAAAAATCCAAAGAAACAGATATCGATTCATTGACGCCAAAACCTTGGCGGGGGAACCAATTAGTATTTTTGTATATATTAAGGCAATTTGCAGTACGGACATATGTAAAACAAATTATATAAGTAGTCTTTGTACGTTTGTTTGAAATTGACACAAAATAGCCCGCCTAGGGAAGTGGCGCCTTAGACATCATCAAAAATACTCTTTTTTACTGCATACTTTTTTTCTAGCGCCTTTTTCGATACAATTTTATGGTGTGGCCTCTTGGGAATGCCAGGTTCTGTAAGCTTTGAGGTGCGGGTGTGTAATGGATAACGGCTCGGAACTGGACATCGGAGAGCCAGGTTCGGTATATTCCTTTACGCGCAAATACTCTTGGGAAATGTATGAATCCACCACTTCTCCCCCAGCTACAGGTTAATTAGTAGAACTTGTATCGGCAAATTAACATTATCCCCATACAAAAATCTTACAATCTAAATATATTTTCTGGCTTTAAATAAGCTGCAAAAAGATTGATAAACCGTAAAAAACAGAACAAAAAAAAAACAAATCAGTCGGCCAGAGAAAGAAACTATGAAATCCTCTTTCGACTAAGTCATTGCATCTACAGTATTTTAGTGGTGGTTCTTATCATTTGAGAAAGATATGAACTTAGAGGGAGACTAATCCTAACTGTAGGTAAGGGATAACAGAGGTAGGTGGTGTGATATTTCTTTTCAAACGAATAGGCTATTTTGCTGGTCCCAGTAAAATAGACACCAAGGCTATTCTGAAATTCCCGGTAAAACAGTTACCAAAGCTATTTTGCCGGTAAATATAAATAGTGATTTAGAACTAAGAATATATTTGAGATCGTCAGTGGTTATGTGAACTGTGTAGGCATGACTTGAACAGCATGGATTCTGTGGTCTGTGACTGTTGTCTTCAGTCGGTGCCCCGGAAGTGTATTGGCAAGACAATTCTAGCCAAGGGCAAGTTTTGGATTTGCAGAGAATGTTATGCCTGAAGTGCTTAAAAAATATACTGCTGGTAATAATGTATTGCAGGGAATAATTTATCTTCAAAAATATATTGCTGGTAACAATTTTTCAAAAAAAGTATTGCTGGTATTAAAACCTATTTTTACACTTTCATAGTGTTTTGAACCCTTTTACGGGGTTAACTATTTGTCCATAGCGGGGACTCTGACAAGTGCAACCACCCCGGGCCAGGAGGGACCTGGGAACACCAGCAATTAAGAGGTGGTCCCATGCTCTTCAAAACCTCCTGATCAAAGTTCTTGCTGTCGAATGTAGTTTATCGTCTTACTCAGGACGCTGATATAGTTTATCATCATACCCAGGACGGGGAGAGCCATGTTCACCCATCTCCTGAAGAGATACGGACAAAAGATTAACAATGTTGGCTGTATGAAAAAATCTATTTTTTAAACATTGAATTTTGCATTATTTTCTGGGATATCTTAACACTCTAAATAAAGTTATATATATATATATATATATATATATATATATATATATATATATATATATATATCCGATGAGATGAGAATAAAAGTAATATATAGCATTAATCCAAAAGAGGGCTCGATACCGATAGTAGAGCGATAATTATTTATTTCTTATAATTTTATCATATAGAAAAAAACATTTTACTCACTACAAAGATGCAACTTCGTTTCAGTGCATTTCAATTGCACTTCGACGGGTGAGAATCGAAAATGGTTATGAACAATCCTGCTTGTAGGCAAGCCGTATGTGAAACGTCACTTCCTTTTTTCCATTTGTTTGAGAAGAAAAAATACACATAAAGCAAAAAAGATGACGGAGTAAAACAATAGTGCTTGTTGACAGCAGTTCGGTGAAGAATGGATGGAGTGTTAAATGTTGACTGGTCTGTGGACACACACACACACACACACACACACACACACACACATATATATATATATATATATATATATATATATATTATAAGCACTTTAAATTCCATAGGGGTAGATAAAATATTTTTAACATCAGCCTATTGTCTATGCACAAATTTTAATCAATTCGAGCAAGTGATAACATTACCTCAAGTATTTTACCTCCTAGTTATGCAAATTGGATTTTATTAAGTGAGAAAATAGGACAATTGTCAATTAGGTCAAATAGTTTGCATTCTTCAATACAGCATGAAAACGGCTTTAGATATATATATTTTTATTAATAACAAAAAACAAACAAACAGGGGTAACAAATAAAACAACATCGAAATATAATGTATATATAGTTGGCCACTCGTATTCGAGAATACCCATCTACTAGGGCGTCTAGACAATCCCTATTGCAGACGCTTGCTCAGATGCATTTGATTTTATTCAACAACTATGCTGAGCAGACCTTAGTTACATTTTCTCGGAGAGACCCTGTTATCTAGCGTGATCAACAATTTGAACAAAGCCAGCACGTTCAAGCTATCGATCACGATGACTTGTGATTTCATGATAGCACAGCTATTGATGTAATGAGTTGGTCGATCAACTTGACACCCCCAAAGCGAGCGGAGGTCGGCAGGCGCGGTAACTGTGATTGGTAGCTGGCTTGTTGGTGTTTTGCATAGTTACCAAGCTCTATGTAAAGGGCTAAATTGAGAAGGAGGGCAGTTTTGTCTCAGAAGCGGAGACTGTGCCCATCGCTACGACAGCAGGAGAGAAAGAGACGAAATCATTTTTTTTTTGTGACACATTTCAACACAATTGACAAAGGGGTTCCGTCTACACGACTTCACTCACAAGGCTTGGGTCAGCCCGTGATATGATTTTCAGGCACTTTTCCAAAGCTGCTGCACGCTGGGATTAATCCCCCACCCCACCCCCAGTCCGATAATATCAGGAAGTCTCCTCCCTGACAAATTGACCATGGTGAGATTCGAACCCGGGTTTCATAGTTAGAATGCGAATGTTCTAACTATTCGGCCATATCATAATACGCTTAACAAAAAAAGAATTGCACCAGTTTTGTAGTTCCCCTCTCATCACAGCTCAATCACAAGCGAAAGAAATGTGTACAGCGAACAAATGAACACCAAAAAATAAATTATATCGACATATAACACTTGCAGGTTAATTTATTTGAAGCTTCCAAATGACTTCTGTTTAGAGATAGCGTGTAGCAATATTGGAAACAGATTCCACAAATTCACATGTAATTCAGAATTATCCATCCTCAGTATTGAGAAATTTGTTACAAAATCAGGAATATTGCTTAATTTGTTTTAGCAGGCGTTCAGCTCGAACTGAATGAGTTGTAATCACCCAACTATGAGAATTGACCACCTTACCATTGTGAATATTAGCGGGGACATGTTGATTGATCCGTGGTGTCACCATTTGACCTATTCTCCTTACGTAGTCAGCATCACACTGACATTTGAAATGGTAAATTACCGTACTAAAATGCAGGAGACGTAACGTATCCTTTTTCTGATCGGTTTCAATATTGGCCGGTATATATATATATATATATATATATATATATATATATATATATATATATATATATATATATATATGTGTGTGTGTGTGTGTGTACACTCAGAGAAATAAGACAGACATTGACAGAAAATAAAGTCTGCCGAGCAAACCTTATACTAAGCGGGACAATCGGCTTGGGATTCTGCAGGTTTTATTTTTTCTGATGAGAAACCGAATTTTTTCTCGATCTGTTAGTTAATATTTGCTAATATCCTACTAACATGACATAAGCAGAATAATACTATAGAATAATGAACTGTGTGACTGTTTTCGCTGTCCGTAAAATGGGCTCACCCGTTAGCATCTGATCTCGAGCAACGTTATCTCCATTATTGAGTAATGAGAAAATTCGTTATTATATTAACAGGAAGCATGCTCGATATCAATCAGAGTTAACGGCCTTTATAGATCCCAAGGAATTAAAATATATTGTTCTCGCCAACCAAATCTATCACAAATACAATTAAAAATAATAAAGTTATTCCCATTACTTCCACATCAATAAAAGACTAAATTCAAAACAAAATAACTTTCTCTATCACTAATAACAACTGTAACAAGGAATACATTGAAGAAATCTCAAGGAATTTAAATAAAAGATTGCATGAACACAAAAGGGATCTTTTAGAAACAACAAACTAAATGCATTAGTAATGAGTCTGATCATAATTTTGATCTAAAAATTAATATTCTAATTAAAAGAGAAAGCAATTTACTAGAATTAAACTTTTTAGAAAGTGCTTTAATCCAAAGATTATCCACAGTAAATTTGCATCCAGATTCTTACATTTCACCATTCTTGGCAGATCTTCTATTATCACAATGTAGAGTATTTAATAAAAAAAAGTGATGAAAACAAAAAGAAAAAGAATCTAAATAAAATTGGCTAGATTTTATACTCAAAAAACACACATAAACATATTTGTTTGTATGTGTAGTCACATCCACGTAAACAAAAACTTAGTCCAATGAAGTCCTAAAGTACAAAATATGTCACATAAAAATTTTTTCCACTTTGTCATATAAGATGTATCACCAAAATATTTAAACTTATTAAACTTCTTCAGTTAAAACAATTTCAATAACACTATTTTATAACATAAGTAACTCTCTTATACAAAAATATGACTGAATAACAAAGGAAAGGAAATTGACCTGTGTAATGCTGAGTATTTGACAAGGCGCGAAACTCAATTATCAAATCCTTCCTAACAGGTAGGTCCCTAAACTTCATGTGAAAGGTCATTCATCAGAAGCCCATAAGTTCAATGCTAGCATTCCTCGGGTTTCTTACATTTTCCCATTCTTGGCAGATCTTCTATTAAAAAATGTGAAGTTTTTAATAAAAAAGAAATGAAAACATTAATACAAAGAAAAAAAATTAAATTAAATCGGCAATACTATACATACAAAATATACGAGGTTCGGCTGAAAAGTTATTAATACAAAGAGTTGAAATTAATGCATACAAGATTTCACAGCTCGAGCACCAGTCACACACACACACACATATATTATATGTGTGAAAATATGAGACATGAGGACTCTTATGGAGGAATCATATTTAAAAAAAAATAATTATATATATATATATATATATATATATTTGTATGTATAAAAGTGAACATAGAAGTCAACACTTAGAGGCGACAGTCTGTTTCATGCTGCCTGACGATTGCATATAGCATGAAACAGACTGTCGCCTCTAAATGTTGACTTCTATGTTCACTTTTTTTTACACGCTCTATCTCTGATATTGAGCACTTTATTCCATAAATATAGCATACCTTAAGACTATATTTCTTTATATATATATATATATATATATATATATATATATATATATATATATATATATATATATATATATGTATGTGTGTGTGTGTATGTATGTATGTGTGTATAAATTTATTCGAAAATTATAGCATAAATATGTTATAAAATCACTACAAAAATAGCCATTTTGTTTCAACACTTCTGGTGTCTTATCAAATGATGGTGTTGAATGTAGAATAAAGAGTTTTAAAAAGTCCAAATCAACCAAACACCCCGCGAATGGGGAAACGCTGTTACATAAGCTTCAATGACCAATCAAAATACAAGTATATGAACATAAAATTGACAACGAACCTTGGTTATAATTATTAATGTCTTATATATATATATATATATATATATATATATATTTTAATGTATTTGATTTCCAAGCGAGTCGACATTATTTCTCATTATTAAACCATACTTTAGTGGATACCTATGTTTGAGTAGACATCCTGCTTTTTTTTTAAACAGGGTTAATTACATCTCCCAGCCTGCGAATTCAAGACATTCAACTCAGAAAATAAGGTTTCCAGCAGAGTTCAAATCTGCGCCTCTCTTTGTAGAAGACTCATCAATCTAACCTCGACAGCGTCAGGTTAATCAGCAACAGCAAAGTTCATTTGCCCTTTTTAAAGACTGCACATCCTGGCGTTCAGATCTCATGAGACTACATCTACTCGATTTCCTATCGTAAATGTAAATAAAGCAATTTCTAAGAATTAGTAGCTTTTATTTTAATCCGGCAACCTAATTATTTCTCATTCCTCCGCGAGTATATATATATATATATATATATATATATATATATATATATATATATATATATATATATATATATATACGATTGTATTTAAGCATGAAACCAGCTGTTGCCGTTGGTTGTTGACGTCAATGTAAACTTTTATAATTCCACACACTATCTTTGATTTTGTGCACTTTCAGCCAGAAATATAGCATATCTTAAAACTACATATATCTGTCCTGACTCTTGCTTTTAAGCATGAAGCAGATCGTCGTCGCTGGGCGTTGACCTCAATGTCCACTTTTATATTTACATACGCTCTATCCCTGATATCAAGCACATTAACGCCAAAATATAGCATAACTTTAAATTATATTTTTTATATATATATATATATATATATATATATATATATATATATATATATATATATCCACTGAAAATTACGTCAATATGAATATATTAGCATTTTCTAAATTCTTCTATATATTAAGGACATTTTGTTTGTTGTTAATAATTACTTTGTTTTCAATAAATTCATTCATGAAAATGTACATTTTGGACGAAACATGTTGGACGAAGCATTGTCTTTTAGCTTTATACATATTGTCTTTTTCTACACGTTAACCCTGAGAAAATTTTTAATCTATGGATAAATATCAAGACGGACTCGGTCCTATAGACTTGGGTGGCAACCGGTCGATGAGAAGGAAAACTAAGAATTCAAAACTTGTTAGGTTCATTGTGGCACACAATGTGGCACATCATGTGGCACACCGCGTGCATCAGTTTTCTGTATTTGGTTCTTCACAAAAGCGACTTTGTTTTAACAACAAGCCTTCACCACTATAATCAAATGAGTGCTGCTGTTCGATTCTAAGAACTGAGATACTTGACCCTCCTGCGTCGAAAACTACGGCAGAGTACTTTTGTTTTATACCCACATACGTGCGTGCGCAAATATACACACACTCAAAAACACGCACAAACACATACACACAAACACATATTCATTGCTATATCAATCGCTACGAAAGTCGCTTCACTATGTAGGGCAAGGCATTTTTTCTGTCCAGAATCTTACGTATTTATAAGTCTACTTTTCGTCCATGTTTAGAATTTTGCTCCCACAAAAGTCCGAAGGAAAATCAGCAATATTGTTGATCCTGATCTGGCAGCTGGGCTTCAGTCACTTTCTCACCGCTGTAAGGTTGCATCTCTGTGTCTTTTCTATAAATACTTTCATGGTTATTGTTCGGATAAGCTCTTAACTATGGTACTTTTGACTTTATTAAATTAAAGCGCAGTACTGGACTGGCGTCAAGATCTCATCAATTTACAGTTGAGCTGGCTAGACGTAACCGTAAGTTTCTCTTCTCGGACTTCTCGCTTGTGGAACTTCGTTCCGGCTCCATGATTCCCAGCCTACTTTAATCTGCAAAATTTGAAATGCAATGTCAAACGCTATCTACTGTCCTGATTACTCTCTTTCTCTTCCCGCTCATTATTAATATTTCTTTTCCTAATTCTTCCACACCCTGTAACCCCTTGTTTTCTAGTGACCTTACTGCCTTGCTTGGGGTGATTCCGATTAAAAAAAGATTGTGTGTGTGTGTATAAACAGCTTTCTTGTTCAGTTCGTTTAAATACCTTCAGACGTTTGCTAATACAACAATACAGTAAATAATCCTGTTTGAAACATGTAACCATTACTTAAGAGTGTTACATTATCAAACTCTAATACTATTTGAACGAAAAGATCAAGATTTTATATATAGTAATTAACGGATTTATTTTAAATCCGGCATTATTTCTTATTACTACAAAGGTTATTTTTAGTGAGTGCACGTGTTCGGGTAGACATAACTTATTTTCCTTTAAAGAGAGCAGCATTCTTTAATTAGACCTTTGATGTTTCTAAGCCGGTAAAAATCAGATTCTCGTGTTTTAAGTTTTATTATAAAAATCCACGCACATAGGAATATTGAAATACACCTTTTCAAATCTAAGCGACAACAGTAGATGTCTACCAGAAAATAAGAAAAACATGAGGTCAGAAAAAAAAAGAAGAAGTTGGACTTCTACGTGCTAATCTCCTCTATAAGTAAATACCGGACAATCTACTCAGCATTGAAAAAGGAACTTCTATGCGGTTCTACTGAAGGATGCTGAGAATAACATTAACAGAATATGTAACGGGAAAGCTTTTTTGCTTTTTTTAAATATGGACAATTAAAATTATGCTTGCAATCAAAAAGAGCAGCAATTTATGGATCACAAAATGAGGAAAGAGGACTTGGGGATATTAACACTCACGGTACACACAGAAAGCAAGAGATAGATGGCAGAACAGAGAAAAAGAGCGATTCTTAAGGGGCACATGTCAGGTATTGTAAGCATCTCTCAGTTTTGTCTCTGTCTGCGGAGACGCAGCTTGGTAAAAAATACTGAACGGCGCCCGGTCCCGGGGAACAGCTGCCCGGTCCCGAGGAACAGCTGGCCGGTCCCGGGGAACAGCTATCCGGTCCCGAGGAACAGCTGCCCGGTCCCGGGGAACAGCTGCCCGGTCCCGAGGAACAGCTGCCCGGTCCCGAGGAACAGCTGCCCGGTCACTGGGAACAGCTGCCAGGTCCCGAGGAACAGCTGCCCGGTCCCGGGGAACAACTTCCCGTCATGGTACCCACCTCATTTCTCTAGAGAGGAGAGATCGATAGTCATACCGATACCAGCATTACATACAGTTGTAAGAACTGTTTCCCTGGGGAGATGATAATGGTTTAGTGATACAAGTTTTACTAATTAACTCATATTTAAGGGGAGAAGAGGTGGATTTATTACTTCTCCCAAAGCTATATAACGAACCCACGGGGAATTGAAACTCCGCTCAACATTTAACAATTCTGAGCCTTTATCTATTCCACCGCCCGCATATCCAAGTTTACAGCATCTAGTATCCCCAAGTGTTTACCCATCTAGGTATTAACCAGTTTTGACGCTGCTTAACTTCTGTGATTGTGTGGAAAACAGTGCTTGAATGTGATGTTTCCATCAGTTATGTGCCATGCCTGATACGCGCTTAGGTGATCATGTATCTTTCGATACATGACTGAAAAGTCAGAGTTTTTTTTTATTCCGCTGTAAGTTGCCATTTCTTTATGCGTTAGACCAGTTACCATCCAAGAATATAGAAGCCAGTCTGTCCTACTATTTACCCATAGAATGGTGAGAGGAAGATTCATACCTTTTCCAAGGATATTAGCACGTAAGTAAATGTAATGGATTCAACTGGAATTCGAACTCGGCTCTCCGATTCCTCAATCCGAGCCGCTATCTATTACTCTAACATTAATAGAATACGTTACGAAAGAGCTTAAAATGAACGCTATATTTAATCCACCAGCATTTTCTACAATTTTTTAAAAATATTTTATTATCCAGCATATAACATGTAATATAACTGAACGGTGAGTTAAATTGTAGAAAGACAATTTACCAAGTGTGTCTCGTTAATACCTTACTCGACTACTATGTTTGATCCTTGCTGGGGATCTTATTAATGTGCTCTCTGTCCAGGTGACATTCAGTAAATCTTTGGTAGATACGAATGATAAGTATTAAACATATTGTGTATATATATGTTTAATACTTATTATTTGTATCTACCAAATGTTTACTGAATATCACCTGGACAAAGAACACATTATTATTTATATATATTTACTTTTAAGTTCAAGTATTGTCGCTGTTCCATGAGTTATACAGTATCATTGTTTAAGAATAACATTTCGAACGATGGTGCTCTCCTATCCTCTTCAGGTAAGCCTTTGAATTTCAATTCATCGTTTTAAGTTCATATATAGGTACCTTGGAGTCGTGATAGGGGCACGGACTGAGGAATCGGAGAGATTTCGAATTCCAGTCGAACTGGTCAAGACCTGCGGAGGGTCATTTGGGGGTCATTTTGTGTCACGTGGTGCACTAGGTCTCAGTATTCGGCTCTTCAAAAAGTGTGGCTGGTTCTCCACAAAGCCTACACCACTATAATCAAATCATATGTGTTGGTGTCAGGGCTGTCGGTTCCTAGGACCTGAGCTGCTTGACCTTCATACGTCGAAGACAACGGGAGCGTCCACTATATATATATATATATATATATATATATATATATATATATACACCCTTGTACAAATTAGTTTTAGTTTCCTTTTAATATACGTTCAGTTTTAGATCCACTGGTGTGACAAGGTGTGATCAGTTTATATTTTTTCTTCAGATTTGGTTATTTGGAGTGGTTTACAGTAATATGAATCTATTTTGAGGTGTATGAAGAAATTTGTTTGGCCTTGAAAAATATTACGTCATCTGTGATTGCATCAGATTTTTATCACGCCCAGACACTATTGTCGCGACTGTCAATAATTTGTCCTAGGGCCATTGTCTGCAATGAACGTTACTCTAAAGAAGCGGGCGAAAAATGTAACACTACACAAAGGTACTGGCAAGCCTTAACAGTGAGCAACTCAAAGTACTGATGACTGGCCTGAAAACTCGCCTTATTTAAATCCAATTGAGAATGTGTGGACATACGAAGTACTAACGTATGCACTGGCTCATGTTTGATTGGAAAAATACAAAAAAAAGTAAATAATAACGGAATTATCCTTTTTCTTTCAATTAATTTGCACAAGGGTGGATATATATATATATATATATATATATATATATATATATTTTTTTTTTTTCAAACATATATTGTTAAATATAACAGACAACGAATCTCTATTATGTTTCATCATGTGCCGTTCTAAATTTCATATATTTGCTTTATTTTCGGGAGAAAATAAAGATAAACATTGTCCAACATTTGGATATTTTTTTTAATAAGCTGTCCTTGATTTAAGCGTTCGCCTCAGATGAGCCATTTTCAGAGTTGTTATATGGACATTTAAGCAAAGATATTCACCATCAAAGATGATATTCTGTTGACATAGAAGATTGCTTTGCGACGATAACGGTCGCGGAATAGCACTGGTGCCGTTTTATGACGTCGTACCACGCGAGAGAACGAGATGCAATGTAATATGTTGTGAGTATATATATATATATATATATATATATATATATATATATATATATATATATTCTGTAGATATTGAAACTTTCCTGAACGGACTGACTAAATTTGTTTGGTCAAACGCGTGCGTTTGTTTACAAGAGAATTTAGTAATAGAGAATGGTTATCTAAAGGCACACGCTATTGAATCAGTTCCAGCAATATAGCAGCTTGCAGGCATTAGCCGAGTTATTCAAAATTAGTGATTCTGTGAAGTTTTTAATCGATAATTGATCGAATTTTATTCCATTCATTTTCGGAATGATTAAAGCAGTAGTTATGATGTGGAATTGAAATGAAAGCTGTGACGGCACGTACACTCGATGAATCTTAAAAATTCTGTTTTGTGAATAATAAAAAAAAATAACAATTCAAACAGGATGTAGAATAAGGGAATACCAAACAGTTCAAATACCTCGGTGTATGGATCAGTTATAATAAATATAGTATAGGGGATAATGAAATTGGACATAGAACAGGCTGTGTCAGGTGTAGTTTCACACAATGCCGCATGTTGCTACGAAACCAAAAGATTAGCCGAAAAAGTCGAATAAGGTTTATAAATAGCTTCGTCATATGGATGCTTTTTTGTGGATGTCATGCATGGTGCCAAAAGCATTCAGAAAATCTAATCTGGGAACTGTATACCACTACAATCGTTAAAATGTCTTTCAGCGAAGGAAGCCTGTATGTCTTAGCAAGAAACGCGCCCACGACTTCAAACCTTGTGAAGTGGCGCTACAGAATCATAAAGAACTGTACCAAATCACAGAAACCACGTCACTTTAGGAGTTTCAATAGCGGCAACCGCTAAAATGGAAAGCACGCGTAACTTGAAGAGAATATAATGACTTATTCAAGAGGCTGATATTTCGCGCAAATTCAAAGAAAATATTTTGGAAGGAAACCCCACCTCAATACCGAATAACAATCGATTTAAGCAACTTATTGTTGTAACCCAGGGAAGGTTATTGAATAGAATAATCACACGAAGTTTGGTAATGAACGATAATACTTAGGGCAAGAACAACACATATAAGATTGGCCAGCGGCGCGCAGAAGAAGTAGTCAACTGCTAGAAGTGAGTCAAGTGAATTCCGCAATGAATCTCCAACAGCAGGATAACTACCAATAGCTCCACGCAGTCAGGTATGGTACAAGGTCGAATTTAATGTGTGGTATCTGCGCCCGTAGGCTTGGCCAAAACTTCCCCGTAGACCGTGTATAAACCGGGATCGGATAGCTGTCTCCCGTGACGAGACTCTGTCCTTAGACATAGCCTCGTCTGAGGATCCTCACTGTCCAGAGGCAGAGAGTTTGACCAGCACAGCTGGAGACGAATCTCCTACTGCATGATATTTGCCAACTGCCCCATGCAGTCAGATGTGGCACAAGGCCGAATTTAACGTGAGTTATCCGAGCCCGTAGGCTCGGGCAAAAATTCCCCGTAGACCCCGTAAAAAAACGTGGTCGGGTAGCTGTCTACCAGCCCAGACGAGACTCTGCCCTTCGGCATAGCCTCGTCTGGGTTCCTCTCTGCCTTCGGGCAGAGAGTTCGACTAGCTTAGCTGGAGACGAATCTCCAGCTGCAGACCAACATACAGTATTTACTACTGTATTTATGTGAATGGGGACATAACCCATTATCGTCCGTAGGTACGCTACAAATATTTTACTGAAAAAAACGTTTTAATAGAAAGAATTTGTACATTTTAACCGAAGGTAGCATTGGCTTTTCGGTGCATGATTTCAGAAAGATTCCTCATGAGGAGATGTTTAATACTTCCATTTCCATGGGTAAAAATACATCTGCCATATAGCTTTGGTATAACCCCGTCCAATACATAATGGTTAACTTGAATTTAAATCACGTCAAATCTACGTTAAAAATGTTAAAATATATTTTTATTCCCGAGAGTGGAAAATACAAGAGAGATTTGATATAATTCAGGCATCGGCGCAGAGCTCCTGATTATTCAACAACATACGTACGAGTAATGAAACGGTTGGTGTTTCCGAAAATAGATATCAGCGATGCGAGTTCGAATTGTGGTCGAGTATGTTTGCTATGTTCATTTTTGCATAACTCCTCTCGAGAATGTACGAATCCATTTTATCTAAATAAAGAGCTATGGATCAAAAAGTAGTGTTCTCTTACCTTGACATGGGGGCCATTACAGGAAAAGAAATCCCTGAATTCAAATCAAGCCTGAAGATGGATGAAACACCCTTATTGCTTCCATGTTCCAAATGTAAGAAGAAATTTTCATTTAGACAGCTTCCACCCACCAAGGACTACTACTATGTGAAACTGACTCCTATGTCGATGCTTTCTTGTCCACTACAATCTTAAATTTTTCAAGTCATGGGTAAATCCTTGTCTATCATCCCTCTTTCCCACTCTTCTCTTCACTTTGTACCACATTCATATCACACCTCATTTACGGCACATCGGCGTGTTGCAATGGTTTGTCTCGCTTGATCAGTTACGATTGAAAAGTGAGTTCGATCCTATGCCCATACTTTCGGCCTTGTGCCACATCTAAGCTGCGCTTAGAAAAAAAGGGCACCTCGAGGCGGTGTAATGATTAGCAAGCTTGTCTCTCGCTAGAACAATTACTACTGAGTAGTGAGTTCGATCCTCACAGGGTGCCGCATGCTTTCGGCTTTGTGCCACATCTAAGTTAAGCTTGAAAAATCGGTGGGTACCTCGATGTTGTGTAATGGCTAGCAAGCTTGTCTCGCTAGAACAATTACGACTGAGTAGTGAGTTCGATCCTCACTGGATGCCCCATACTTTCGGCTTTGTGCCACATCTGAGCTACGCTTGGAAAATCACTATCGCACCACATTTATTGTAACCTTTTTACCAGTAATCCTCGAGTGGCAATCATGCTTTGTAGTGAGTGAACTTTAACATATAAAATAACCTATAACATATCCCATAATTTGTGTTCCTGTCTCATCCACCCTACCTCACGATGAGGCTTTTCACTTACTTTTCTAATGGATAAAATAAAACATTATGCTATAGTGATATTGCATCTGTTTAAATATCAGACACTGTTGATTTTCAAATGCCCCTGGAGACAAATACTGCATTATTTTGACTAGTGCATCAATTCTTATTTTTATTTTTCATCAGTAGGTTATCAATCAATATATTACACTTATTACTTTAGTCGAGAAACGTGAACACCAGGCATAGAGAAGCCATTAAAATCGGTAGGTATATTTCTGCCGTCAACTTGGACGATAATGTGTGATGTTAATATATATAAAAAAGTAGTTTCTGTTTGGATTTTTGGAATGAGTAGTTATTTATAGTTACATTATTTACACTCGGACTATTGTCATCATCTTATGACATTAGTCCGAATATTAATAATGCAAATAATAATGAATAACGTTTGCAAAAGTTTTCAACGAGTGATAAATTTCATGTGAGGCTTGCAAACTTGTCCCGCACTACAAAAGTCATATATATATATATATATATATATATATATATAGCAGCATAGATCCATCCAGCTCTTATCTCAAATAACAACTTAAAAGAGACTGTTTGACCAACACAAGGAATGTTAAAAGATTCATGTTAAAAAGAAAAATTAAAAAAAACAAATGAAAACTACAGACAAAAGTTCATTTTCTCCATCAAGACATTCATTTCTGTAGTTCACTGCTACCAGCAAGCAGAAATATTTCTACTCCTGATGATGGCCATTTTGGCCGAAACTAGTCGAGGAATGAAATAATAATAAAAACAACGAAACAATATTAATCTACAACCCAGTCTGTCTGAAGATTTTAATTTTTTAATATTTTTTATTGTTCAAAAAAAATTATACATATATATATATATATATATATATATATATATATATAGATAGATAGATAGATAGATTTCGAGTTATCTCAACTGTACAGGGGTAATGGGGATTTAGATACTTGATAAAAATAATGTAATGTCAGGTGGGCAATTTGTTGTTAAGGTATTAGTAAGGTAAACATACATGTATACCTTAAAAAGAAGAAAAGCAAAAAAAAAAAATAAAATTGAGGCAAAGGAGAAAAAAGAGGAAAATGTGAACGAAGAAGAAAGGAAAAGAGAAGAAAGATAAAAGACATAATCGAAAGGAAGAAAAGGAAAAAGAAATAAATGAAAAATGTAAAAACACGAACAAAGTAAAAGAAGAAGAAGGAAAAAAAAAAAAGAAAAAAGAAAAACGAACAAAAGAAAGAAAAGAAGAAAACAAAAAGGAAACAAAAAGAAAAAGGGAAAAAAGAAAACAAATAAACTAAAAAAAGATGAAAAGAAAAAAAGAAAAATGAAACGGTAAAAAGATAAAAGGCAAAAAAGAAAAAAAGAAAAAAAAGAAAAATTATTAAAAACCGAATGAACGGAAAAAAATGCCTACAGCACATAAATGATAAGACCTGTGGAGCTGTATTGACACCAAACTGTGATTGTAATGTAGAGAAGAGCAGATTCTGGGCAAACAGAAAAAAAAAACAAAAAACAAAAACAGTGATAAATGTCGTTCCTCAAAAACTAATGATGGCGGCCTCAAATGTAAACCATATCCGTTTTCCCTTCTTATAACAAAATTTAAAGAGAGACGGACATTATCACGATACAAATCTTGAATTCTGTTTCCAATAATTTTAATGCAGTTGTATTTTGCCTGCTAACGAATGCATTTAACATCCTGTCAGCATCATCATCAAAACTGTTTCGATTTGAGGTCATGAATTAACATGATCTCTCATCTTCACTGAGTGACATTGTATACTAATCCGACAATATTTTGCCAGTCTGAGTTTGCGCATTCGTTGCAGATCTTCCTTGATTGTGAACTTATTCAAAGGAAAAGTGGGATCTATATTTGTTCTTTGAATGTCTCGATTCAATGTTGTGACTATGGTGGTTATTGAGATTAATTCCCTCCGTTTGTTGACATTCGTATGTTTTTTGTTTCTTGAACAGTGAGTTGTATTAGAGACACACGGTCTAATATTTTCCAACATCGATGTACATTATTCCTCCCTTTATTGTTGACAACAAATCCGTTTCCATAATATTTGCATTCTGTCTTTAAAAATATCAGCTGGTGTTTGTTTTTGCCGATGTTACTATCAGATCAGGTCAAATTTTTGTCTCTTGTAAGCAACACACGTCCACTTTGTACTTTTCTATGTCTATCGCTAACTGCCCTTACTACTCGCTCTGGATCAAGACACGTACATTGTAAGTTCCAATTGAAAAGACCATGACGTTGAAAGTTCAATAGCATTTTCCGAATATTGTCTTTCTCAATATGCAACGTCTTAAATAATAGCATTTAAGGTTGTTAAAAAAATGAACGGTTAATTATCTAAGCGTTGTTTTTCTACTTTAAATGGCGGATAGACATTTATTTGAATTCAGTATACAACGTCTTAAATAATAGCATTTAAAGATAAAAAAAAAAATGAACGCTTATCTCAGCGTTGTATTTCTACTTTAAATGGTGGATAGACATTTATTTGAATTTAGTATACAACGTCTTAAATAATAGCATTTAAAGATATTCAAAAAACATAATGAAGGCTTATTTATCTAAGCGTTGTTTTTCTACTTTAAATGGCGGATAGATATTTATTTAGATTCAGTATACAACGTCTTAAATAATAGCATTTAAAGATATTAAAAAAAATAATAGACGCTTATTTGTCTAAGCCTTCTTTTTTTACTTTAAATGGCGGATAGCCATTTATCTAGATTATATAACGACAAGACTTATCAACACGTAAAGTAGAATCGGGGCGCCAAGCTCAACTGCCTATGTAAACAGCTGAGTTCGCTATTCAGGAATGCCCTTGGTAAAGGTATGAATCCATTTCTTATCGCCACCAGATATGGATTAATTATCAGAAAATACTGGGATCTCCAGCGTTGGTTGGCAGCAAATCTAAAAGAAACATTATAAATTCAAAACTGCGTAGTCAATCATGAAAAGCCCTATACAATCTTACTTATGAAGTCATGAGATCCATGACATTTATTATTATTATTATTTCCTTTGATTTCTGGTGCGTATTCATTTCTTTCCAGGTACCGCCCAGAGATCTAAGGTCAGATATGGCATCATGACATTTCCACTGAGCAATTAAAAAAAGAAAAAAAAAAAAAAGAAAAAAAAAGAGAAACACATATTTTACATAGATAAAGCCCTCTTGTAAGGTGTGGGCTGTACTCGTGAGAACAATTTTTTGTATTTTTTTAAGGCATGGGCTTCCAGGAATCCTTTCAATGAGTCTACTGGAATCTTTTCCAACCAATCCGAGGGTCCAAACTACAACGGGGAATGTTGATGTTCCCATGTGCCGCATTTTTGAGATTTAGACTTCAAGGTCCTTTTATTTTGATAACATTTGTGAAGATATTCAAAGATACGTTGCAGTCTGCAGGGAGTGCCAATATCAATAAGGAGGCACATTTTTGTTTGCAGTCTCTAATAATAATAATGTCTGGGTGATTAGCTTATTATTATTATTATTATTATTATTATTATTATTTCTGTGAGATTTAAACGGAGATAAGGACCACAAGTCAATTCAATACAATTTTACAGTCCTCAGTATTTTTATTTAGTAGGAAAGTGTTTTAACAGAAAACGGAAAAGGTGACACCGAAGTGCGAAGGCGCATCGGAATATGACTTCCAAAAAGTAAGCAAAGTATATTTTTAATCGTTTCACCCGAAGCAAGGCGACAATGACATTAAGATGCAGGGGTTTACACGGAGTGAAAGTGAAAGAGAATGAGAAGAGGGAAAATAGGTAGGATTAAGGAAATGGCAAAAATGGAACAGGGTTAAAGAAAACGAAAGATGGCAATTGACATTGCATTTAAATTTTTTAAAGGTTTTAGTTATCAGGGAAGCCAAAAATCAGAAATGAGTTCCACAAGTGGGAAGTGCAAGAAAAATGACTGTTAGAATAGAAGTGGCGTTTGCATCGAGCTAGTTCAACAGTAAAACGGCGAGACCTAGTTGCCAATCTAGTAATGAGCTTAAATTCATTTAGTCTGGACACCAGGAAAACAGAAGCTCATTCGAGTAGTTATCATGAGGATATTTATAGAACAGACAAAGGGAAGCCACGTTAGGTCGGTGAGAAAGTCAGTTATCGCTCCTTTCCGTATTGATGGGCGTTTCCTTCCGAATATTTTCTTTGAGGTTGCGCGAAATATCAGCATCTTGAATAAGTCATTATATTCTCTTCAAATTACGCGTGCTATCCATTTTAGTTGTTGCCGCTGTTGAAATTCCTCAAATGACGCGGTTTCTGTGATTTGGTACAGTTCTTTGTGATTCTGTAGCGCCACTTCACAAGGTTTGAAGTCGTGTTTCTTACTAAGACCTACAGGCTTCCTTCGCTGAAAGACATTTTTAACGATTGCAGTAGTATACAGCTGATAGTTTAGATTTGTTTCTGAAAGCGTTTGGCAACATGCATATGACATCCATAAAAAATGTCTTCATATGACGAAGCTATTTATGAATCTCATTCGACTTTTTCGGCTAATCTTTTAGTTTCGTAGCAGCTTGCAGTATTGTGTCAAACTACCCCTCACACAGACTATTCTATGTTAAATTTCATTATCCCCTATACTAAATTTGTTATAACTGATCCATACACCCAGGTTGCTTGGTCAAGATCGATAGTATCGTAGACTTCTCTGAATTTTGTCGAGAATCCAGAGATGCACAGCAGGAGCACCAGACCAGCAGGAAATTCTCATTAGAAAGAAAGGAAAAGTTGCTAAACTGATAAACATCATGTCATAATATATGGTAGAGACAAGTCACCAAGATATAGACATAGCCCTTGATGTGATCGCCAAAGAAAAATCTTCAAATGTTTTCTGATTCTATATCTGCATTAATATCTATCAAATACAAAAAGTTGGAAAATCTTTTGATAGCTAAAATATTTCAAAGAAATCCGTGTCATTTCTACTCTTAAAAGAAAACTCTGTTTATTTGGATTCCTAGTCATGTAGGAATTAAGAGAAATGATAGAGGAGACAAGAGTGCTAAACAGGCATTAAGTCAAGTTCCTGAAAATTACCAAATTCTTCATGCTAAACCATTAATTTAGAAATACATGTAAAATCAGTAGCAGGAAACAATGGAGCAGAAAAAAAACGCGAAATAAACTAAATACAATCTTACCAATCTCCAGAAAAGTCTCTGCCTTTATGGAAAATTCTCATCGGAATTGCTTACTATAATATGACTATGAATAGGTCACACTAAAATTACGCATTCATTCTTTCTGAAACAATAAGAACCATCATGATGGCCTACATGCCAAACCCAATATACGGTAAAATATGTTCTAATTGAATGCATTGAGCTTGACTCCAAATGTCTAAAAGAACTATTCGAAAATATTCAAATAAACGGAATTATACCATTCCTGAAATCAGTTGGATTATATCTGAAAATATAAAAAAAAGATTGTCCATTTTCACTAAATATAAACCAAAATAAATCAGTTTTGGCATAAAATAATGTTAAAGAGTTCATATGCCGTTAAAAATCCACTTAAACTTAAAAGTAATGATAGGTCTACTGGCCAACCTGTTGATCTTCGTTTTCTCTAACTCTCTCCTTGTCTAAGAAATTACACTTACTATAAATATATCCCATATTCATGTAATGAAGCAAAAAACCCGAAGAAAATAGTCAGTTCTTCATTCAATCTGTGATGTGGCTTTGGGGTCCCTACTAAGGAATTGCCGATAGACCACTGGAAACCCGAGACGACACGCAATGTTACAAGAACCACGATCGCTAACATCCTGTAGGGACATGCAATCATGGGATTAAAAAAATAAATAAATAAACTCATTAATCCTTTTTCGACAATTTCATTATCAAACTACTGACCACGTGTCGAATTTTATTAAAGAAAATTACATTATCTTGTTATAGCTGACGAAATGTCATGTAAAAATTTTATTCCTTCGAGAGCGTCAAACAAGGACTTTTATTTAATGCTATGTCAAACACTGACTTTTCTTTTAATACCATGTTTCCTCATGACGTAAATAGTTATAGTTCTTCATTTCTTTATTATTTGTGAGTTGACATGACTAATTGGGAACGACAGTGGAGTCATAACCCGTTGCTTTCTCCAAGCTTTAAAATGTAGAGTTCTTCTTGTCCGGACCAGTAGCTTTCTTAGGGTCAGGACCTTTGATAGATCTAGAGACCTCACGTACTGTGACGGCAATAGTACTGAGCTTGTGCTCAGTGAAGACGTAGGAACTTGGAGAGGGGATGATCTTTGTCATCTAACTTTGAGGTACAGGCAAAGATGGAGGTGAAGAGGTTCGCCTTAACAGTCGAAGAAGCCATTTATAATTGTGAGCATAGCCGTTTAACCTCTGTTCCTGTTATAGTGGAACACACCTATTCTATTGTTAATAGACTCTCCCATCTATAATAAGTAGGAGTAGTAAGAGTAACGAGTCAGTCGGTTCAGTGGGTTCGGTCGGTCAGTCGATGCCGGACGACCGTTAGTCGGATACTAAAGTATCAGCGACCACAGCTAGATTTCTCTGCGTCATTACCTATTATATAAAGTTCCTAACGTTTTGTACGTCGAACCTATTTTAGGACCGACTTAGTACAAATACAAGCCTCCACTGTGAAACCACTCCATAATAGTTCATAATTTGGTTGGCGATCTTTCGAAATTCACAAGATCCAATTTGTTTCATTTCAACCTTGGTCTAGACCGCTCGTGCGTAGCTGCACTTGGCGTTTTCTCGAACTCTTTTTCCAGTTCTGAATGCAGTGAGGGCCGAACTATGCTCCTTGCGACAGATATTGAATTAGTCATTTTGGTGAGTTATGGCTGTAGCGCATTTAGTGGTGAACCACTGTTTGACTGTTTGGTTTCTGCTGGAATTTCTTTTGAGGTATAAAACGCTCCATTCTAGAAAGGATTCAATAAGAGACAAAGGCAGCGGTTATTGAGACAGCATGATTGAAGAAGGTTGAGAGATGTTCTTCCATCATCTGGGATTGAAATCTGTCCCAGTCTTCCTTCGCATAGCGAAAAATTGTTCTCTGGAACGATACATCAGAGAATGCATTAGGTTTGACATCAATCTGGAAACTGATTAGGAAGGATCTGACGTCCCTAGTGGAGGTAAAACTTTTGATAGGCATTAATCAGGGCAGGAAGTTAGGAAAAAGTCAAGGAAATTCGCCTGATGTCCCATCGTGTCCCGGACGCGTGTAGTTTCTCTGCTGACCTGGGTCAGTTTATAGACCATAGAGAATCTGCAATATCTGTCTTCAACATTGATTTTTTTGGAGTGGACTAGCCATTCTTTATGATGGATAGTGAAGCCTTTATTTTGTTTTGTTTTACGGCATATCAATCTCAGTGGCTTTTACCGACAAAATTTTTATTGCTGGCAATAACTTTTTTTTCAAAAACATATTGCTGCTAATTGTTTTCCAAAAAACATATTGCTGCTATTTAAAACTAATTTTACACTTTCATAGTGTTTTGAGCCCAGTTTGGGGATTAACTATTTGCCCATATCTGGGACCCTAACAGGTGCTACCACTCGGAGTCAGGATAAATCTGGGAATACCAGCAAGTAAGAGGTGGCCTCATGCTCTTCAAATCCTCATGATCAGAGACCTGGCTGTTGGACATAGTTTATCGTTATACCCAGAACGCAGGTGTAGTTTATCATCATACCCATGACGGGATATTGAAATCACCACAGATATGAAAACTGGCTGAGGGAAATGAGTGAGGATATTGTAAATGTTCTCAGATATTCGATCGAAGATTGCCGTCCCTTTATCCTGGGGACGGTATAGAGTAAAGACGAATAAGTGACACGCGGAAAGACATATAAAGGAGGTTGGGTTCTTCGTTTTTGCGTCGCTGCCGCAGAGAAACTTGTCTTTTGTGTAGCTTCAGAGCTATGTTTGGCTATGCGAGGTGAGTATCCCGGGACTGAGAACTCCTGTAGTGGACATAATACAGGTTGGGCATGATACTTGCGTTGACACCGGTTTCAGAAAGTAGAAGGAAGTTTGGTTTAGATTGGATAAGATGGTGTCTGACTTCTGGAAATTTGGAACATAGACCCCCTCACGTTGGCGTATGACACAGAACACTACTCTAATGACCTTTAATGATGATGGACCGTGATGGTTGGCGTGATAGACATATGGATATTCGAGCTAGGACGGCCGGATAAATAAATAGACTCGTTTATAACAAAGGCTAAGGAGCGCTGCTTATTTAACCGTAGCCGTGAGTAGAAAAGAGGTGCAATTATGTTTTTAGCAGGGCCATTAGGAACGAAAGGGGACAAGTTTTATCATTTTGGCGTCGACAGCCGTTACACTATTTGCCTATAGTGCACAGAAAATATCTCAGCGTAAGCATGAGCAGCACTTTTCAATAAAAGCAAAAAGAAACAATTAAAAAAAAACTCAGCTGAAAACTAATGCATTAATTTTATCAGTGACATCCATAGAACTGGATTTTCTAGTTAACGTCTAATTGTGCATTCATTACGAAAGGCTCTTAAAAATAATAACTTCAAATTATATCAACGGAAGCGACAACAGATACAAGGAGTATTAGAGAAAATCTAGCACACAAAACTCGTAGAAGTAACCTAGCTAAGAAATGAAGATTATGTAGATAAGGAGGATATATCGGGTGTAACAGCAAAATTGTCCAAATCGTGTAACAGCAATATTATCCAATTGTTATATTAAGATTGGAACCGTTGTATCTTAGAAATGATTAAAGATATCTTACTGTAATTCTCCGGGTTGTTTTTTTTTTGTTTTTTTTTATAAAACTATGGAACTTTTTGAATTTTGAACTATAAGAATCTATTTCTAATTGATCTCTTTTGCTCTAAGTAGAAATAATGATCCACTTACTGATCTGACCTCCTGATCCAGTTTCCCTCCCTCCTGTTCCCTCTTCTTCTTTTTTTTTAAAATCTATTCACCGATCTCTTGATGGTTCTTGAATGGAGTTTGAAGATGGAAGCCAGAGTCTGAATGTTGGTACCATTCCTGAAGGTCTGAATGATCTTTTTCTTCTCACCATTGCTCAGTTGGGAAGACAGTAGGTTTGAAACAATGTTTTCTTTCTAGTTGAATGACTCAAAGGGTTTTTCAGTGAATCTTACGACAAATATTTTAAAGATGGGCAAACTTCTTTCCTGAAAATCTGGAAAAAAGAAACTCAATTAGTTTAGTGTGTGTGTTTTTTTTTTTTTTTTTTTTTAGATATTAAACATTTTGTGGGATGGACACTTATGCTGTTACACGATTTGGACAATTTTGCTGTTACACCCGGTATAAAAATTGATCACTGGATGCTTTCCTGAACACTTTAAAATTGACATATTAATAAATATCTCAATATTAAAGTGTTTAGAAAAGCATCCACGTGGCAATCTGCCCCACAAAGTGGTAGTCGTTGGAAAAATACCGTTTTCTTACTTTTAAGGCCGCACTGGTTGCTCCACCCTTTTTGCCTTGTGCCACATCTAAACTACGCTTAGATAATCATTATGGCCCTTGTCTTGCTAGATCATTTACGATTGAATAGTCAGTTCGATCCTCACTAGGTGCCCTATACTTTCAGCTTTGTGCTACATCTATGCTTAGAAAATCACAACACTCAGTAACCCCTTGTGTCTTAGCAGCTTTATTGCATTGCTTGAGATAAAATGATTAAAAAAAGATTCTTGGGACGATACAGTTGGCTGATCATTTTTTTAATACCTGAATGAGATAAACTTCGTAAATATCAATCTGCTTCGTCCTTCGGTAAGTATCTGTGAACACACCCAACTGACTTGACCATGAAAAATCAATATCCAACCAGTAGTAGTATGCTTATTTGTCGAGGACAAGAACCAAATGTATTATAATAACCGGGTTGATCATAGCTACGAAATCTATCACGCTTTGATACGATCTTCAAAGATACCGCAATGCGGTTGAATTAATTGATTGCTCTCATCCATCTGTAAATATTTTTAGAAAATGAAACCTAGAGATAAGTGAAAAAAAATCTACGTCATTTTAATTGCATGAAAATTATGCATGGCGGGTGTGAATAAAGTCTACATTTTCAATGAATCAACTGACACCAGCGTCATCATAACTTAAAGTCTAACAATAGAGACATTGTGGCAGCATGGACACTTATAGAATATTGATTAAAAGTGACCATGTGTTATTGGGTAGCGACCAAAAATCAAAGGCCGGAGTCTGTTTGTCTGAAAATTCTAAAGCTTGCAAAGCAAATAATATGAATTTAAAACAATTTCCAGTATCTATACTTTTCCAGTTATGCACTGTGGAAATAAAGCGGTCATATAGAACCAGATAGACTACCTGTCTATATTTCTAAGATGAGATATCATGCACACTATTTACATTATTCAGACTATCATCCTCATTTTTTGTTGCCATATTTATCACAACGTATCTGTCTATATTTCTGAGATGAGGTATTATGTACACTGTTTACATTATTCGGACTATCATCCTCATCTTTGTTGCATTATTTATCACAACGTTTCGGTCGTTGTACGCTCAGGCCTTCTGCAGGTCGTTGGAATGTCGAACTTTATTTCGCTCGCCGGGGTAAACTGTTCTAGTTCCACGTGGCATGTCTAATGGATGTCAGTTATTAGTTATCTCCTATTAATTCCCCTAACCAATTTCTCCACCACCCTAACCAGGTATTCAAGGACACGTGGTACAGTGGATAAAGATGCTAGTTAGATCCAGTGACAGGACCCAAGGAGGGTGAGTTCAATACCTGGTTAAGGCTGTGGAGAAGTTGGAGAGGGTAATTAACAGGAAATAACTGATAACTGACATCCATTAGACATAGCACGTGGAACTAGAACAGTCTACTCCAGTGAGCGAAAGAAAGGGTTCAGTTCGACATTCCAATCACCTGAAGAAGGCCGGAGCGTACAACGGTCGAAACAATGTGAAAAATATGGCGACAAAGATGAGGATGATAGTCCGAACAATGTAATTAGTACATACAGACTACGCAGGAAGCAGTAGAAAATATAAAAATGCAGTTCTACATTCTAAAATATACCCAAGTGCCATGTGTGTGAGTAACCATCTTTCCACTCATATGTGAACTAAAGACACCAACCGCCAACTCAAGGCCGACTGGGATCGTACTGTGAAATCTACGACCTTCATTAACTGTATATAGTATGTGCTTCACCAGGGCTACATACAGTTTTGTTTTAATTAAACGTTGTCTTTCTTCTTGATTGATTACCAACCAAAAACCGTAGATCCCAGTTTGCCTTAATATTAAACTCATATATTTCCAAAAGACATTTGCGCATAAGTGTATCGAGCTAGGCTGGAATTCGAACTCGGGTCTCCGATTTCTCATTCCGAGACGCTATCTCTTATACCACCCGCACATTCGGACCACCTGCAAATCGAACAGATAAAACTACGAACACAAAAATTAAAAAAATCTAAAGAAACGTTTAATATTCAAACTGTTATGGTCCAAGTTCCTTGTACCACGGTGATGGTCCAAGGTTAGAACCAATGAAAGAATAACACGAACAGGTATGGAATACAAAGATATATTACAACAGAAATATAATACAAAGAAGTAGAAGTATTAGTAATAACTATCAGATTTGGTTAGAGTGAACTATGTTGTCTCGGCAAGTATCACTATTCCAATGTCCTTACAATATGCTCTCAATTATCTCTCCTCGTCTTACAATCTCCTCATACCTCTTGAGAGGCGCAGTATTTTATATGTCAGGAATAGTCCATTATTATTATGAGTAAGTTCCCATAACACAAACAAAACAAACCAGAAAATTACTCAATTTTAGCCAAACATGCTGATGTGATTAAGAACAAGTATAAAGCTTAAAATTGGAACCCCTTAAAGAAGCACTAATCCCATCGGCAAAAACGGTCATCCTAAGAGAAAAAAGAGTAAAAAAAAGGAGTGGATGACAGATAAATTCCTTGAATTATTGAAAATTAACAGCAGAATGGTAGAGAATATAGGATATTCATAAAGGACATTAGAAAGAAATGCAAGCAAACAAATAAGGAGCGGATCAACAAGAAATGTGAAGAAATAAAATAAATAAGAGAACATAGATCAAGCATGAATAAAAAATATGAAAGAAAAAACGAAAATAAAACATATTTTTGGACAACTGGTATAAAATGTATAAAAATAGCACTCACATTAGAGAAACAAAATATTACGAAGATGGAATGAAGACATCGATGAGCTATTCTTTGACAACGGAGGAGCGAAAGCTGCAATACATAAAAACACTGAATGCACTGTTGCATTAAATTATGAGGTAAGTTCAGCACTTTTAAAAAGTAGCACTTTTAAAAAGAGCAACAATGCAGAAGGACCAGATTGGATTGCAATAAAGATACTGCCAGACGATTTCAAAACTGAGTAGTTTAGAGAAATAAATGAACTATATGACAGCGGTGAAATGCCAGAAGACCACGATAGATCGATTTCAAGAAGCCAGGTGCAAAAAGAATGCGAAAAACATCGGAAAATCAGTAGGATGAGCCACATAACTAAACTTATCGTTGCAATTCTAATGAAAAGATTTCGTAGTAGAACTAGACAGGCCATGGGGCAAGAATAGTGTAGATTTATTGAAAATACTAGAACAAGAAATGCTATTTTAGTAATCAGAAGGAAAAGTGTGATACAAATCTGAAAACATACAGGAACATTGAAAGATGCCTTTTAGAGACTAAGCAAAGTAGTTTCTGAAAGCTATCTTTTGCCATCTCTATGCGCCTTCGGATTTCTGGATTCCATTATCTGTCGTCTGTTTCTACCCCACCCCAATAGGCAAATGTTTGTCTCTGCTTCATTTTGGCGTCTTAAATAGAAAACCCACATCTTGGGGGTGTCTTTTTCCAACAGTCTTACATTTTTCAGTTAGTCTTTTCTTCTTGTTTTCTTGTTTAACATTGTGTAAGAGATCTTTCAGTTTTCTTTTCTCACCTGTGTATCTTATGTTACGATTATGTGCGCTTGTAATAAATCCTAGATTGTCACCGTGGAGTGAACTTGAAATGTGAGTAGCAGATAATCTAAGGATTAATACAGTGTCTAAGCAGAAACTTAATTCTTAAAACATTCAGCAAATTGTTGTGTTTTATTATCTTTTCTACGAAGGCCTTTAAAAACAGTAACGGAAAAAGAAAAGACGAAAATGGTCAAAGAAAAAACCCCAAAAAACAATGAGTCAAGTGTTTAAAGAGTTAAGTAAAGTGACTTATTCAAAACATTGATACAGAAAATTATACTATAGAATAAAATATGAGAAGACATCTTGGTCAAATATGGTATTAAACTTGGAAATAACATCTAGGAGCGCCAGGGGAGAGGATTTTCCTTTTCTTCTTTCTTTTCTTTTTACTTTTACAATGATCTTCATCCTGTATCAGGCCCGAGGGCCACCCGAGGTAGAGGGTTTCGGAGTAAGAGGTACTGCTTATGCGGATATATGTTGAAGATAACGGTTAACACTAGATTTGGTCAGGTTAAGATTGTAGCGACCGGGAAGCAAGCTCTTGGGAGTCGGTTCCACACGACAATTGTTCGTGGGAAAAAACTGCTTAAGTCGAACTTACCAGAGAAATACGATGACGGTGATTCACTACAATAGGCGTTGGAACGGCAGCTTAGTCGGGAAGATTAAGAATGGTAGAACTAAAGCGTGTAGATTATCTGAACACTCTCCATGAAATAGCCATAGAGCAGCGAGAAAAATGGGGCTTCAGAGTGGAAAATAATTGATTTGCTTACGGTAATTATAATGATTACTTTTCCTGAGACGTCCTTTCTCTTCTGGACATAGTTCATGACTCTCCATGCACTCCTTTTCTTTATTTTCTGTCAATTTCCATGCCTTCTTGGGAATTATAGGGAACTACTTCACCATTGCCTTCTCCATGATTTTTCAATTCAGAGTAATTAGTTTTTCTCAAAAGGCGAGACCAGGTAAACTCTACTGTTATTTTTAACATATACGTGGAAGACTGCAGGCGTATCATGTATTTCCCAAGAGCATATATGCAAAAAGTGAACATTACAGCCTCGTCCAGAATCTGAACACGGCCCATCGATTCCTTTTTCCACATAAATAACCATTGCACTGTCCGCACAGAAATAATTGGGCACTGTGTTTTTAGTATCGCAGTAGAACCTTCCCCAAATCAACACACTGCCTCAACAGGATTGTCGCTTTCCCGAGATAGATCCTATTACCATCACCTTGTCTTGATAACGACACAGAGGCGGCCTTCGTCCATAGATGCAAACTCCAGTTCTAACGCTGATGCATCAAACGTAGTCACTTAGAATGGGCACTGACTTCCTTATGTCTACGCCGTCAAATACTCGACAAAGTCTGGTACACTGTGCAATATGATATATCTCTTTCTTCACTTGGATTTAAAAATATCTGAATTTGTTTTACAGTAGCCATTTTATTGCTTAATACTTGACAGGAAAGCCTTCCTTCTATTTTTATATTGTTAAGCCTCGTTCGTCCGATTGATTTCCCCTCCTTATGCTATTTCAAATAGATATTCACTGCAACTGGACTTAGGCATCTTACGGTTTGCATCATTTCCAAAGTGACCAGACCCAGCCTTCTAACCATAAAAATTTGGACTTTATCAAAGTCTCTAAAATGTTTCTTCTTGTTCATAACTCCAACATTGGCCCCATCAAAATGAAGTCACGGAATCCGGTCTACCTACTATTCATAATCTTTTTATGCATAGTTGTTACGAGACAGTAGTTATTATTCTTACCAGCGTCCAGCGATGTTGAATACCGGTTCCCGTACGATCATTGGAGTTAAGCAACGTCAAGCCTGGTCCGTACCTAGATGAGGGACCTCTTGAGAGAATCAGGTTCCGTAAACTTGGATGTGCGACTAGTGTAATGAACAACTACTCTGGATTGTTAATCAGTGAGCCAAGTTCCAATTCCCGTTGGGTTTATTATGTCCACTTACGCGTAAATACACTTTGGAAAGGTATGAATCTACCTCTTATCCTACCCGCTATGGGTACCAGACGGGTATCATTACACCATTATTATCTTTTGAAAAATTCTTAGAATCTAAATATATTTTCTGGTTTTATATAACCTGCAAAGGGTTGATAAGCCGTAAAAACAAATCAATGAATCAATTCTATTATTAACCGTTAACTTTTACATATATCAACATAAAATGTACCCCTTACTCTTACCGCACGCACAACAAACGTTTTTAGTAATCCTCTACCTTGAGTGTCCCTTGGATCTTGTATAGTATGAATATAAATAAAAAAATGCCTAAGCATTAATAAAAAGAACGTAGATTGAATATAGGATTCAGTTTAAAAATCACTAGAGATAAACCGGATCGAGAGAGATGAGGAACAAAACAACCGAAACGTTGTGATAATAACAACAAAGATGAGGACATTAGTTTGAATGTAAATAATTATCAAGTTCAGTCATAGAGTATCAGACAGATTCTTGTAGTGTCGTCTCTTAGAAGAGCACCTGGTTGAATTTTAGTGATTTTCTAAGGGCGGCTTAGATGCGGCACAAGGTCGAAAGTATGGGGTACCCAGTGAGGATCGAACTGACTGCTCAGTCGTAATTGATCTAGAAAATCAATCTTTCTAACCATTACACCACGTCGAGGCGCTCCAAATTATATGTATGGGTGACAAGACTTTCCTACCACCTAGTATATAGTGATTTTCCAAGAGTAGCTTAGATGTGTCACTAGGCCGAAAGCAGAGGCTCCCAGTGAGGATCGAACACAGTCGTAATTTTTCTAGTAAGACAAGCTTGTTAACCATTACACCGCCTCGAGGCGCCCGCCTGGTTAGGTTTTACACGTTGCCTTTTGAATGACTGCAGCGTCTCATAGCAGAAAAAGTAACGGAATCGAAAAGTGACCCTGTTGTCGGGAGAATCATGGACGGCAAAAAACCGTTTAAGAATTCATTTTGTTGTAATCATGTGTTTCAACATAAAACCAGGACAATTGGTACTTGACTCTAAAAATGAAGAAAGGGACGATTGTTCTTTTTTTTATTGATTGTTTTGATTTGTTTGTTTTTTACGACTTATCAACCATTCACATATAAATTTATTCACATATTAATATTTTCATGTTATTAATGATTTACTGATACAAGTCCTACTATTTAACCCATAGCTGGAGGTGAAGAGGTGGATTCATACCTCTCCAAAGGGTATTTCCGTGTAAGTGAATATAACGAAGCCAACTGAAACTGGAACCCAGCTCTCCGATTTCCAATTTCCAGCTGTTATCCCTTACACCACACGCGCATCCAAGCTTACAGCGACTGGTATTCCCAAGCGCTCACCTATCTAGGTTCTGACCAGACTCAACATTGCTTAACCTGGACGATCATACAAGAACTGACGTTTCAAGGTGATTTGGCCGTAAGCCGGAAAGTGACGCGGGTTAGTTAGGGTTCATTCATCGCTGATCCGGACGGATTGCCGCACAATGGCGAAACGGAACCTCATTTATAGAGCTGGAACTTTGCCCTCCTGTCAGCTTATATAGGACAGTTATATATCACTGTTCTCGGCTTACACACGTGTTAGGCCTAAATATTCGGGTCGAGATACGTGATCGGTGTTACGAGTGTTGCGACCAATTGCTTTCAGCTGTCATACCCGACTAAAGGATTATTCTCTAGTTCTCACCTCAGTTAATGAGCAACATTATATATTGCTACAATATCATCTTTATTTTCAGTTGTCTTAAGTAACAAAACATTTGTAATTACTGTATCCACAAGCCGTGCTAAAAAAATTACCTCAACATTATTTTTATAGTGATTTTGATCCACACTATGTTAGGTAAAATTGTTTGTTTTGTTTTGTTTTACGGCATATCAACCCCAATGCCAGCAAGATTTTTAGGATAGGTTTGTATGAATAGAATATGTATTCTTTGTATGAAATCACTTTGCAGATCAGGTTTGGTTTATTTTGTTTTACGGCATATCATTCTCAATGGGTTATTTAATGCCGACAAGATTTTTACAACAGATTCATATGAATAGAATATGTATTCTTATTAGAAATCAGTTTCACATATCAGGTTTGGTTTATTTTGTTTTACGGCATATCGACCTCAATGGGATATTTAATGCCAAAAAGATTTTTACAACAGATAAATATGTATTCTTTGTACGAAATCTGTTTGCAGATCAGGTTTCATTGACATATTTTTGTAAAGAGTTTTTTGTCGAGAGTCAAATGTATTGCTCGTAATATTTATTTCAAAAATGTATTGCTGATATTAAAACATATATTTACACTTTCATAGTGTTTTGATTCCAGTTTGGGGGTTAAATATTTGCCCATAACTGTGGCCCCAATAGGTGCTACCACCGTAGGCCAGGATGGACCAAGGAACACCAGCAATTAAGAGGTGGTTCCACGCTCCTCAAAATATCCTGATCAGAGGCCTTACTGCCAGATGTAGTTTATCGTCATACCCAGGACGAGAGAAAATTGTAACATTCTGACAGTAAACTAAGTAAATCCCTGAAGTAGCCACATTATTAAATAGACGTAGATGATATTTTTTCAAAGCTGGAAAAAGTCTTGTAACTCGCTCTCTCGTGGAGACAGTATTAGGGCCTGGAATTAACAAGTTATTTGAAATTTACACTATTTACATTGTTTGGACTCATCTTTATTGTCATAATCACGACGTTTCGGCCGTTGTACGCCCGGGCCTTCTTCAGGTGATATAAGTTGGAATTTTGAAGCGAACCCTTTATTTAGTCCACAGAGATAGATTGTTCTACTTACACGTGCCATGCATTTTCTGGATATTTTTGTTTCAGTTAATTCACTTTAATAACTCAAATGTCCATGTTTTTGATCATCGCTGCTGTGACCGGGTATCGAAATCACATCTCCGAACAATGTAAATAGTGTAAATAGTTACAATACCTCATCTCAGAAAGATAGACATTTGATATTGGACTCAAAAACGTAACATATCATGTGTTGATTCTCTTATCCAATGAATGTCAGCCCAGACGTTGTAACCGGCCGGCAGGCAGGCCAGAGATATATTTTATTCTGGGGAGGAAGTGGTAGAGATGAGACATCAAGGGTGACGCAACTGAAATATTTCGTTGTAAAAATGCGTGGATGGGACGACATAGCTGTGTTACCAATTGATGAATATTTGATCAAATTCTGAGAAAGATAATTACGACAAAGCGCAATGAGACCGAATTATTTTATCCGTTGTTCGTAATTGCGATTATTAGAAATATAATATTTGCAAACGGTTGACCTTGCTATTAATTTTAACTCGTAGTTATTTTCAGTTTTCTAAATACATATAAGGCGACATTTAGATAAGACGATGTCAAAATTATAGCAAATTTTCATGAATGTATCCTATTCTTATAGTATAAGATGATTCATTATTTATTATATAAAAATGATGTAATTAGAAATGTTGTTACTGTATCCTTAGAAATTCAAAATGAACAAAACAACCAAATCGATTCTATATCATGTTTTTCCTACACACGTCCCCTAAAAGGGAAACCATTGTTTTGTTTAGGTTTCATCATGTGATCGCTTGCGAATACTGATTCTTCTTCTTTTTTTCTTATATCTAAACAGTTACAAACAGCCTGGTGTACTAATGGCCATTTACTTATACTTCATCGACAATCATTAAATTATTTTAATATTCAGCACCAAAATGTTATTTTTTTTTTAATGAGAAATGAATATTATGTTATTCTAAATGTTATTACTGCTGTAGTTAACATTATCATGATGATTATTGAAAGTTTAACGAAAGATAAAGGTTGCTGTGAACGCAATAATAACTTGATGTTTACCTTTTCTCAGCTGAGCTTCCATGAATTGAAGGTGATTTAATTGATTTGGAATTCTTCTTCTTATATAATAGGCAATTTATTATGAAGTTATGCCAGTAATATATAAGGTAGAAATGGTTACTTTTATTACCAGTTTATTTGATAATGTGAATCTTTTTACCTACGTTATTGGTTATGACATCGAGGCCGAGGTTAGCCTACCGACAAACCTCACTCATAATTTAAGGTTTCTCTTTTTAGAACTGTAGTATAAGACAACGCTTAAATTTAAATGTTATTTTTGTGATTTAAAGGCCGTCTTATACGCAGAAATATACGGTAGTTGTTTTTATTGAAAATTAAACTCAAGCCGGGCGCTGATTAAAAAGTTAGGATCACAGACGCCTTTTTAGGACATTGTATTTTCTATTAACTTTAGTCATAAATAATTTTCGTTTTGGTTTGTCAGTTTCATTCTATATTAGATTTGAATTATTTCCTTCGATTTAATACGGCTAAAATCAAATTAGTAACATTACACCATCACCGAGAAGACCTTCAACTGACAGCTATCATGATGGCATCTCCTTGTCTTGAACGTCTTTTGAGACTTAGGTTCTCCCCAGACATCAAGTGGAGCCCATATATACGATCTAAAGATGCTGGAAAAATGGTCCGTTCATTGTACTTCCTCAGTAAGTATCTGACTTTACTTGGTATTCTCTATCTTTACAGGCGCCAAAAATGAAGTATTGCTACCATATCTGGGCTGGAACTGCTCATTCCTCGCTTTCCCGTCTTGATAGAGCCCAAACCCGTACGTGGCCTTGTGGTTGATGAATTATTTTCTATTTATTGTTACAGGTTTATTTTCAACACAATTTGTGTCAAGGAAAGCTGTTTCGTTTTATTTTGAGTGCCCTATTTTAACATACTTTTAAAACAGCATTTTAATAGACTTAAGAAACATAGTTTCGAGATACACCTCCCAAAACCTGGATGCTCAGGCCTGGCAGGTGATCTTTCCTCTGGCCTAATCCTGGTGGCTCAGTGGGGGAAGGACTGACTTGTAAAATTCTAAAACCAAGCAAGTAACGTTCTACCTCACCGAGCAGACCCTGCACTTTCACCTATCGTGATGGTTGGGTCTTCTTGCAAGGTGGACCCTTGTTTTGAACGTCTGTTAGGACTCAATCTCACCCCAGACCTCAAGTGGAACTCGTATATACGATCTACTGTTAAAGATGCTGCAAAAATGGTCGGTTCTTTGTACTAAAAAAAAAAAATAGAGGAAAAACCAAAATAGTGGTTGAGGGGCAACATAAATCTGTCATCACCAACTAATCAGTTGAAGACACTAGATATACTTGCTCAAGACCCAGGAGCCACTCAAGGCAGAGGTGTTGTATGAATATGCAGGAAATGTACCATTCCAGTAAATATCTGCCTTCGTGTGGTACACTCTCTCTTTACAGGATTCAGATCAGACCAAAAATAGAGTATCTATATATCTAGGTTTAAGCTGTCCCTTCTTATTCGCCAGATTTGATAGAGTTCAAAAGTGTCTAAGCCGACTTGTGGGTGATGAATAATTTTCCACACTACTACCTCTATTCCAAAGACGAATCACCAGGAGCTTCTGACTGCTCTATCATTATTTCCATGGCAAGTGTTCTGCTGCTTTATGGATTAGACGCCTGGCAAGGTTTTTTTTACCAATAACTACAATCGTAATATCTTCAAATCAATTGTTAATCTTTCCTACATAACCTCATGAACTACACTTCTTACCTTTCCTTACTTTAATACAGCACCATACTCTGCCTTGAGTGGCTCTTTGGCCTTGTATTTGGTGAACATTAGTATAAAAATATTCCAATCTCGACCAATTATATTTAGTGCCTCCTACTCATTAGTTGGTGAAACCAAATTATATTACCCTTAAAAGTCTATTTTGGCTTTCCTGTAAGGCAAAAGAGACAAGATCACTTATAGTGTCCCAAAACTTTCAAATCCTTGTTACTTATGGTATCAAAGAGTGAAGGCAAAATGCTTACCTTCTTAAGAGTGGTTATTTTTACTTTGTCTATCAGTTTGTGATCTGTGTTAATGTGCATCATATGATTTTGCAATGATTCGCCTTGCGCCGAAAGTCTTTGCGTCCAGAATTGATAAATAAAACTTCATAATTATTAATTGTCACCCCCCGCCATCTCTGTTTTGCTTGTCCTCTACTTCCTTTTTCCAGGCCTCATACCCTCAAGACCCAACTTAGCGAACACTGCTTTAGATATTTTAATGTGTTCAAATATTTCCACTTCATCAGCTTCACATTTTTCAAATCTCACTTGAATGTTTGCAGTAGTTTCTCCTTTCGAAAACACAAATTATATTACAACACTTTGCTTTGTATAAATTGTACAGATAAACAGTCATTTTGAAAATACATTTTCGTTACACAGTTCTTTCTCATTCTTTTTCAGTTTTCTGATATATATATATATATATATATATATATATATATATATATATATATATTTATTAAAATACATTTTTTATGTTTAACGTTCTTTTTATAGATACAAGTTTTAAGTAAATGCTCTGTTTATAATAAACAGTTTAAATAACATTTACGGGCCTGAATGTCCGAGAAATTTTCATAGAAAATATTCGTCCTTTGAAAATATATATATATTTGTCTACGAAAATTTCTCGGATATTCAGGCCGGTAAATGTTATTTAATACTGTTTATTATAAACAAAGCATTTACTTAAATACTTGTATCTATAAAAAGAACGTTAAACATAAAAATATCTTTAAAAATAAATTGTCGGACTTTTGTCCATTTCTTAATATATATATATATATATATATATATATATATATATATATATATATATATATATATATTGTTATTCATTAGTTGTTGTTTTTTTCCTGCGACAGATTTTAAATTTATTTCCCGCGATTTCTACTGACCTTGAACGATTTTTTTAGTGTCTATCACTCATTTGTTTGTGAACACAGAATTATGTCTTTCTTCTACCTCTATTTTAGTTTTCCTCTAATTCTTTAGGAGGAGGCACAGTGGAGTAATGGATAGAGGCTAGGATTTATATTAGATTATCAGTTATAATGAAGTGTATGAGTGTTGAAACAGGTTAGTTTCATTTGGCTTTGTTAGTTAGATAGCCCACCATAAGAAAGGTATAAAACAAGAAAATCAAATTGTAAAGGGAAAGAACAAATTTATATTTATATAAATCAATTAAGGTCTCTACAAATAAAATTATATGTATTTTGGTTTCTTCAAGGTCGTCAAAATGTTTGTAATAGTCCTTGCAAGAATGAGTTTATGTATATATGTATGAGCGTTATCGAAGGGTAAGAATGTTTTTGTAATCGCTCAGTCTTAAAATGTTCCGTTCGTTTATCAAGTATAAAAGAGGCGAGGAAGAAAGGTAGAGATAAGAATAACGATCGCTTGATGTTTGTCAAGGGACGTGTTAATAGGCTCGTCTCCTTCTCTCTGGTGACAGGCTAACTTGCCCGACTTTTATTTTGTTTGTGAGGCTTGAAAATGTCATTTGGAAATTCACTCCCAGATAAGATTCGGGCCTTCCTATTGGATGACGAACAAACATCGCGTCGGCTCGCGAAAATGTCCGTAAAAGAATTTGTTTCTGAGAATTGAAGATTATTTGAATTTTGTTTTTATATGTTTTCTAGTTTTCTATTGGCCGAAAAAAAGGTGTGAAATTTCACGAGTTTTGTTTTGGATTCATTTTTGCGTGTGTGTTAAGCAAAGTTTGTAAATTCGAGTCTTTTTCATTTCTAACAAAATCAATGAGTCAGAGCTTAGCATTTGAATTTTAAATCTAGATCTTGTTTTGTTCACTACAGATTGAGGAATCGGAAAGCAGATTTCGAATTTCAGTCGGATCCATTACCTTCAATTACGTGCTAATAAGCTTGGGAAAGGTATGAATCCTCTTCTTCTCCCCCTCGGCTATGGGTAAATAGCACGATAGACCGAGTTCTATAGCCTTGAATAGAAAATGGTCTACCGCAGAAAGAAATGGCAACTTACTGCGAGAAAGAAAAATCTGTATCGTCAGTCATGTATCGAAAGATACATGATCGCCTAAGCGTGTATCACGCATGGCACATAACTGACTGACTATTTCTTTATCCTGGCACCATACCTACAAGAGAAAATTTAGTGAACTCTGTATTAGATCTTTTAATGTGTCTATATCTTTTCAAGGATTTGCTACGGATGCTAATGAGTGGGGAGGCAGGCGTTGTCATCTTCACTTTATCTATCAACTGCTGATGTGTAATGATAATAATCATACCTTTGATAATGTTTCAGTTTGATTGATTGATTGATTGATTGAATGATTTTGGTTTGTACGGCTGATCAAATATTTTCGAGTTATTTAAAGCGGGAAATAGGTTTTGTATTGGAAGACATTTTTGGAGATAATATTAATTTCTGCTACAAATTATACTAATTAACCCTTTGCCGGAGAAGAATATGCGGATTTGTACCTTTACCAGGGATATTTTACTTTCTGGAGATGTCGATTGACATTACATTTGAATAGTTGGAGATTATAGCTCTCAGGAAAACAGGAATAGAGTTTCAACGAAACGCAGATCAGGGAAGGGGGGGGATCAACGGCCATCCCCCCCTACCAACTGTGGGCTTGGGAGACTTGCTTTCAATAAAATTAAAAACAACGGGAGAAAGAAACGGCTAAACAATTCCACGTTCGGACATTTTATCTAGCAAGAAATTCGGCCAACTAGATCATGAGAATAAAATATTTCAATGAAAGCTTATTTTGTAATATAATTTGATCATTTTAATCCTGAAATAATAATGCAAAATGAAATTTGAGCTCATATTAGTATAGTAAACCGAAGAGTGCCCATCCTAGGCATGCCCCACCAAAATATTACCATTCGCCCCACGTTGGGAATCATTGCATTAGACCATCCCCACATCCAAGATTACAGCACCTGGTATTCCCAAGCTGTCATCAATCTAGGTACTGACCATGTACGACGTTGCTTAACTTCGGTAATCGTACGAGAACCAATGTTTCAACGTGATATGGCCATATGCCCCTTTCAATTTGAGTTGAACGTATTTGAGTCTATATCACAGAATATAAGCCGTATGAGAATAACATTTATTTCAGTATATATAAAATAGCTTAAGTATAATTGTAATGGATTCAAACTTCATTTTCTTTAAATATAAAAATGAATATTTCTTTAAAATGATGAGAAATGAACTCTCATCAGGATACGGATAGGAGGTTTATAATCAAATGTGTGCAAATGTTCTCAACAACATTTTTTTCAAACTAGAGACCAAATACATACTTAATTTAAAAAAAATACTGAACACTTTTTTCATACGCCTAATGAATTTCTATGAAAGTAAGTACAATAGTTTAATACAAAATGTTTTACAGATAGGAAAATATTTTAATTGCGGCCATTAAAAGCTAATGTTGTTGACATTTTTATAAAATGAGCTACAATTTTGTGTTGATACTGATTAACCAGCGAATAAAATCACTCATCCAGAAATGTCTTCACAACCTAAAGTAGTAGGTTATTGAAGCTTTTATATCCCAAAGTAGGTCACAATACTGCTCTAAAAGCAACAGGCTTCGCTTGATAATTACCTACCGAGCCGCAAAAAGATCGTTAATAATAAAATATGTTGTTTATCATTATTTCAATTCGACATTTCGACATATTAACCTCTTACCAAATCGATTTTGTGAATTGTCTTCCAATTTCTTTTTTCTATTTGACGGTTCAATTTTATTTTTTGTATTATATATTAGGAGTATATAAAATGTTTAAAAAAACAAGAAGGCTATTGGAATAGCGGAAGTGGCCTTTGAGAAACTAAGCACAATATTAAGAAAAAGGAAAACTTAATAAACTCAGATCCTATGCTATGTTCATTTGGTCGTGTGTAGTCGATGCTTTTATTCAACAAATGTCAATATATTAAATTAGTGAAGCACAATATTTTTTTATTATAAATACATAAAACTAACAACACGGCTGTCTAGTGCTGTTACTCTAATTATCTCCCTTGAAAATCGAAAATAGCTCCGTGACTCCCACCAATCTGCTTTTATTAAAGACATGTATCTGTTGACTGCTAGCTTTCATTCAGTCATTTATTCATTCAGTCATTCAAGACAGCATCTCTTTTCTTCTTCCATTTTCCCGCGCATTTAAAACGGAATGGTCCATTATTTATCTGAAATACGTAATGGACGCGAGAAGGAAGGGCCATGAAGAAATATAATATGATTTATATCATGTTACGACGCTTTAGCTTGCTATAATATACATGCTCATTGCTCACTTACTGTTCTAATAAACCCACACATATATGTTTCGATATTTCAGAAATTAAAGATATTATTTTCAATGAAATTGGTTGTAGCGTACGGATAGTTTCATGCCTCAATGCATGTAGGAATACGTCCAAAACTACGGTGGATGGCGGCTCGGATTGAGGAATCGGAGAGCCGAATTCGATATTCCAGTCCGATCCATTGCATTCACTTATGTGCTAATACCCTTCTCCCCGCAGCTATGGATAAAATAGAACAGACTGGGTTCTGTAGCCTTGGGTGGCAACCAGTCTAGGAGAAGGAAAACTCTGAATTCATAACCGGCCTGGAGAGAGTTGGGCTCCGTCAGGCTATCTTGCCCAAGAAACACCACTTCTACTACGGCTGCAATACACGTGGTGTCCCTACGACCCTGGGGCATATTTCTCGTTAGTTAATCTACTTAGGGAGACCTCCTCCTACTCCTCCAAATATAAACTGTCATTTCTGAACTCTGGTATTCACATCATTTTGCATTTTGTCCGTCAGGTTTCTATTTTGGCATCCATTTTGTTCCTTATTTTCAACAACGACCTTCCTGATCTCATCAGTTCCCGGCGCCGTATCTGTGCTGATGACACAACTATTTACTTCTGTGTTTTTACTAAGTCTGATAGGTTCGATAAAATAAAATTGTCAGCTGATCTCGAAAATAACATCCAATCCGTGTTAAACTGGGGCAAGATAGGGTTTGTTAATGTTAACTCCTTTTAAAACGAAACTCCTCTTTATAAAAATTCTTAGTAATTGCTAATTGCAACCGTAAGTTCTATGTTAATAGTTTCTTCTCGCGAAAGTTTTGTTTGTGGAACTCTCTTTCGGCTTCCTATTTTCCTCTCAAGTACGATCTTCAAAAATGTAAATGCAATGTCGATTATCATCATCTGTCTACTTGAATCCTGTTCATTTATTGCGCTCTCTTTTTCGTTCACTCTCAGTAACCCCTTGTATCCTTGTATGGCTTTTATCGCTTTGCTTGGGGTGAAATTATTTTAAAAACATAGATAGATAGTGTTGTGGTAGGATCCACCTAATTTGCATAGTGGAGTACCGACCATATAAATATGGTTGGTACTGGGAAGAGAGGGGGGAATCAAGAGATTCAACCAGAGACTCTGCCCGACTGCGACTCAGTCAACACATTCTCCAGGAACGGTCTTACCAGGAATATACAAAAGACTATATGTAAATATTGTGTACATTTTCTTGTTTCAATACATTTTGTTCTAAGCACATTTTGTGTGCATTATTATTCCACGCATTAGTCAAGTTTCAACAGATAGATAGATAGATAGATAGATAGATAGATAGATAGATAGATAGATAGAAGGTGTTCCTTTATTGTCCTATCGGCTTCTTTCACTTTCAGTAACCCCTTGAATCCTAGTGGCTTTTATCGCTTTGCTTGTGGTGAAATCATTTTAAAAACATAGATAGAAGGTGTTCTTTTATTGTCCTGTCTCTTTCTTTCACTCTCAGTAACCCCTTGAATCCTAGTGGCTTTTATTGCCTTGCTTGGAGTGAAATGATTTTAAAAAAACCAAAAACTGTAACTAGTTTATCCAATATTAAAAGAACTATTTTTTTCAGTTACTGATATTATTACTATCATAACGAAATATCTTATCATCAACTTGATTAACGTTTTTATCACCTTCGAATGTGTTTAGAGGCACTATTCTAGGGTGCAGGCAACTCAACACCGCCGACTGAGCGCTGGGACAACTCACAACCGAGGCAACACTGCACCAGAAAAAAAAATAACGTTTTTATAACTGAATAAAAGTAATATATTAAAGATTAAAACATTAATTAGTGAATATTTTTAATTTATTAAAAAATAAATTTCTAACATTTACTTCATTAAAAATAATTAAGAATATTCACTTATTAAGCTTTGAATCCTTAATTAATTAATTAATTTTATTCGGTTATAAAAAAAAAGTTATGCTTTTCTTGTGCTGAGATGTCTCAATCCAAAGTTGCCCTGGTGCTCAGTCGGCGGTGTTGAGTTGTTACATCCAGAATATTTCTATTTACTGCACTAATAACGAATCAAGATTTTTCACAGATTATCGCTAATTATATGCACTTCGATTCTTCGAAGCCATCACCTTTTTGCAAATATCAGGCTACATTTACCAGTGGTAGTCAAAAATCGACATTATTGCAATTTGGCCCATTCTACAGATACGCACCACTCCTAAAGATATAATCGTTTGTTTTTATCCGTAAGCACTCCAGATCACGAATATGCATATGAAAGTTAATGAGGGTCCAGTTTGCTATGTGACTTCATTATAAATTAATACCCGAAAACAAAAATTAAAAAAAAAAAACATAAGATCATACCACTCCCAGTCACACGGTTTCAAAAAAAAAAAAAAAAAAAAACGCGAAAGAGAAAACTAAAGTTTCTTCCTACTTACATATTTGACCAATAAGCTCAGATGTACGGGTGGTGTAGTGGTTAATGGCTCGGGTCCGTTATATTCATTTATAATAAAATATTCTTTGGAAAGGCATGAATCCACTTTTTCCACCAGTTATAACTTAATTCGTAGAACTTATATCAGTGAAAATTATCATTATCTACAAAACATTCTTACAGTATAAAAATATTTTCTCACTATAAATAACCTGCAAAAGGTTGATAAGCCGTAAAACATAAAATATAAAACAACTCATACTTACCTATTTCCAGAGTTTAAAATAATGTTTACGTACAAAACTTCAAATAAACTCGAAACATCATCGAACTTTGAACTTAAAGCATCATGACTCGAAAACGGGAGTAGAAATTTATCATATAGTGTGAACAATATTTGCCTAAGGGAATTAATTGACAATGAATTTGCATAGCAAGCTATATCCTCACCTCTTAAAATTAAAAAGATTGATATTTACGATCGTGAATATACGTTAAAATGTTTTAAAAAAAAGAAATAAAATGGTTATTACTTGGAGTGGTTAGATTCTGTGAAAATGCAGAAATTCTTCTTGAAAAACTTATCAGATTACATATCATGCAAACCAAAAAATAGAGACAAACTGAATCGAAATGACAAAGCAGAACAGAAAATAAATATATACAGATAAACAAAGGAAGTCCATTCAATCGGCACTCCTTCAGAAATTTAATGAAAACAAAGTCACATTCGAAACAATCCCAATGAATAATTGTTAGTTAATTCTGGTCAAAGGTCAATAAATATACTGCTGTGAGAAACAGCTTTTCTCGATTAAAAGGACAAGTTTAAATAAATGAATAAATAATCTTGAAGATATTGGGCAAGTTCGGCTGTTCAGTTTTTAATAACAATAAGCTACATCTTCAACGAGGTTTCAACCCAGTGGGACGCAGGTTCAAATCATGCCAGAGAACGTAAATTCTTCTTAAATAAAATTTCTCGAACACTCATGCCGGTATACAACAATAAATAGAATATACTGTTTAATAAATGAACAAAGCGTCTCCTCAAATACGAATATCCACTAAAAATAACGTTTAAACTGATACAAATCCATCGGACTAATGCAAAATACATTCTCAAAAATATATACTTATATATACACCCTTACACTATAGAAACTTTTAAATGTAGGCGTCTCTTCTACTCCAATATTTTCATACCTCGCACCTCTCGCCTGTGGAACACCCTTCCCAATTACTGTTTCCCTGAGAGCTATAATCTCCAACTATTCAAATGTAATGTCAATCGACATCTCCAGTTACCTTGATCTACCCACTATCCTTCTCCTTATCCTTTCTTCTATCACTCCTATCTGCTCTCGTTCCAAATCTTCTGCAACCCCCTGCATCCTAGTGGCTTCACGCCTTGCTCGGGGCGTATTTCTCTTCATGATTGTCTTGTAAGATGTACTTGTGTGATGCCATTTGAACGATAGGAGCGTTTATTCCGAGTCACACGAAAGAGACGTGTCTGGAATTCGAGTTGGCCTCACTTTATTTTAAAAGAATATTTCAGTACATTACTTCCATTATTAAATAAAGTGAGATTAGTCCTGTGTGCCAGGGGTTTTATGCAGAGTGCTTCTCTCAAAGCGATATGTTTTCGGTTACAAGATTTAAGAATTTTCCTTATGGATGAATGAACAATGAGGGTGGCTAAATGACTTGATATGACACTTTGATCAGATAAGTGACACGTGAGGCGTCTACTCATGAGGAAGTGGTGTGACTGATATAGCAAACTGACTTATGACAAGAAGTCTTGTACTGGGCAGTTAAATTGATACGCTCTATTGGCTAGAGATTAGATTTAATAGGGTTGTTTGATTAGTGACAATAAAGTTGGCAGTTTTCCATTTTCTGTAACATATTAGAAGTTAAAAGTTTTTTTAAAACTTAGGAAGAGGACAACTCGAATTTTAGCCACGTTCCTTTCGCGAGGCTTGGAATAAATGCTTCTACTATTCAATCGACATAACACAACCAAGCAAAGAAATTAACAATAACCTCCTTGAATATGACTAAAGAAGAGGCAAAAAGCGATTGGAGTAATGGATACTACAGACAATTTTTTACACTCCACATCAAAAAAAAAAAAAATTAAGAATACCCAAAAAGAACTCACTAAAAAAATTCATCTACTTTTCCTTATCACTCAGTCATATTCAATGAAATATGTTTAAAAGAAAGTTTGCTACCCTCATATATATATATATATATATATATATATATATATATAAAAAATGGAAAAAGTCCGACAATTACTTTTTAAGATATTTTTATGTTTATACATTCTTTTTGTAGATACAAATATTTAAGTAAATGGTCTGTTTTATAATAAACAGTATTTATAACATTTACCGGCCAGAATGTCCGAGAAATATTCTTGGAAAATATTCGTCCTCCGACAGGAATCGGACCTGTATCCTATACGGAACCGTCATTTAGCCTGATGTGCTCTTAACCGATCGAGCCACAGAGGATCGTTCGATTAGCAAGGTCGAATTTACTGCCTTTAAACTTCAATCCTCCATGAATCTCTCACGTACATTCATATCTGCTCAACGTGTATCTAAATGCAAACAAATGACGTCCCACATTATGAAATGGACAAAGTCCGACAATTATTTTTAAAGAAATTTTTATGTTTATACATTCTTTTTATAGATACAAATATTTAAGTAAATGTTCTGTTTTATAATAAACAGTATTTATAACATTTACCGGTCTGAATGTCCGAGAAATATTCATAGAAAATATTCGTCCTCCGACAGGAATCGAACCAGTATCCCATACGGAACCGTCATTTAGCCTGAACCGCCATTGAGCAACAAATGAAAATGTATCTCAATAAAATTAATAATACATTTAACAAAATTGATGATGATAATAATAATAATAATAATAACAGTGCACGTCAGAATAAACCCAACACTATTAACTTATACTATTGTAACAATAATTACAAACATGATGAAGCAACACTCAAAAACATAATGTGTAGAAATGTTAAAGCCATTAATAATAATAAACAAGTTAAGCTCATCATATATTATAAAAAATTAAAACAATTGACCTCATAGCCTCCAATAACCCTATAACCACACAACTAAATCATCTACGAAAAAACCAATGTAGTTTATTAATTTACATTCCCGTTCAGAGATTGTATCTCTGATACTAAGAATAAACCCACTATATATATTGGTTTTACTACAACCACATTCTCCCTAAGACTTACCTATCACCGTTCTGATTTTAGATCTATTAAACAACATTTCATAAAAAAAAAAAAAACAGCCATGTACATAATATTAGACAAATATTAGTTGATAATACAACAATATGTATGCATGTATGTATGTATTGTACATTTTTTTATAAAAATGTATTTTATATTTTTTTCATCATTGCACTTATAGTCATTTTGTTATAAAATGTATTCTTGGGCAACTTACTATAAAAATGACCTGTTGATTTTTGTTTGGGGGGTTCACTATTTACCCACAGCTGGGAACCTAACAGGTGCTACCACTCTGGGTCATAGTGGACCTGGGAACAACAGTAATTAAAAGATGGTTCCACGCTCCTCAAATATCAGGGGCGTTGCTGCCAGATGCAGTTTGTCGTCATATCATGGATGTTCAGATTTTGTCCTATCACTATATGTATTGGTTACAGTGAAAGAATTTGCTTACGTGTTACAATGTTTAGGATATACATATACGACAGCGACGAAATCCTACGCGTCCTGGGTAAGATGATAAACTACATCCAACAGCAAGGCGTCTGATCAGGAGGTTTTGAGGAGCATGGTGGGCTTGTAGTGCCTATCAAGGTCCCAGCTATGGGCAAATAGTTAACCCCACAAAAGGGGTCAAAACGCTATGAAAGTATGCAAATAGGTTTTAATACCAGCAATATTTTTTGGGAAAAATTATTTCCAGCAGTACACTTTTGAAAAAGAAAAATATTATCAACAGTACATTTTTGGCAAAAAAAAAAAAAAAAAATTACCAGCGATAAAAATCTTGTCGGCATTAAATAACCTATTGCGGTTGGTATGACGTAAAACAAAACAAACTAAACCAAACTAAATCTTACGACAGTGAAATAACCCTGCTTAGTGATCCGGTTTCGGATATCACAGGATACTTACACACCTATTTTATAGAGACTCACCAATTTCAGCCTAAACGGTGAAAGGGCAAGAACAAAAAACAGATTTAAAGATTACACGAGATTTATGAAAAGTTCTCAGCTGACTTTTCAAATTCAGAATTTTAATGACCAATTGTTAGAATGTTATTTTTTAAAAAGAGTTTATTCTGTCCGAATAATAAAAAAAAGAAAATTCCGTATAAATTACGATTTGGTAAAATGAACAAATCAAATTCAAACTTTAATGGGCAGAGAACATAATTTATTAATTAAACCATTTTAGACAAAAAATAACTATTTTATATCGAAAATTTTAAAGAAACGACACTCCTACTGAGGGGATATGAAATTATAATAGAATTTAACTTTAATGAAAAAGCTAAACTTGACACAACGTTTAGACCATATATTACATGAATAATCGTCAACATTTCAGTTTTTAAGCGTGTATAGTAATAAAGTTATTAGAAATGATATACACTTTGAAGTAACATACTGTGGAATAGCGTCGAGCATTTTCCTGTTAAATATCTGCATGTATTCTTACGTTTACTACTATGTCCGCGCGCTATGTATAAATAAAATACAGTGTATCTAGTAACCAGTCAGAGTAAAATTCAGAGTTGAACTAGTCAGAGGAGTCATAGAGAACTGTTCCCGTGTCATGTCTATTTTCTGACCTACGAAATCGCTTAAAAAAAAAAAAACCTTTAAAAACAAAACAAAACAAAAAATTAAAACGTACCAAGAATTTCTTGAACATAAAAATTTGGATTTGCACTTTATCTGCTTTCTTCTTTTCCTCACCTTTCTTTGTGGATGATTTGAATATTTTTACAAGGCTAAATTTTCGCCCACTCAAACTTCCACAGGTTAAAAAAAAAAAAACAAACTAAAAAAACTTGATGGATGATATGCCAAGTTTGTTAAACTGGGAGGCAAATATGCGGAATAGAATGTACCTTTCTAGATCTTCTTGTTTGGGCCTAAAACTTTTCAACGGACGCTTGTATGATTGCCAGAAATCTTCGTAGGCTTCTTGGCCTACATGAAAGAAACAGGATAGGTGCGTGGATGTATAGGCAATACGCGCTCTCATTTATTAAAACACTAAAATTAACCCAATCAGTTTAGAGTTGTAATATTCTTTGTGAAAAGTTGGCTGTATTTATTGAATAAATTTCGAGTTAAACTGATCTTGGTTACTCGATTATAACACAGAATAGGATCTTTTGCTTAACAGACAAAATAAGTGAGAACATCTCTACGTATAAAATGATGTGACACGTGCTAGAAATTGTCTTGCATATTTATATATTAGATAACGATATATATATATATATATATATATATATATATATATATATTTTAATATCAAGGACAATATTGAAGGAAATTGCATGTCAGAAGGGTAAAAGATTTCTTGTGATGTGTTTCGTTCTTTAGGACTTTATAGGATTAAATTTGTTATGTTGGTGCGACGACACATGCGTACGAACGAGGGATGCTGGGAATTTTAAATTTTTTTTTTTTAAAATCTATCCGATTTCATTTAGATTCTTTTTCTTTCCATCACTTTTGTTAGTAAAGATCCCATATTGTGTTAATAGAAAAAATAAATGAATAAAATTCCCAGCATCCCACGTTCGTGCGCATGTGTAGTGACACCAACACAAAATTTCACACGAAAACATTTCAACTCGGTCATATTTTTCCCAATATATATATATATATATATATATATATATATATATATATATATATATATATATATATATATATATGTATGTAATATTAATATTATATTATTATTGTGAGAGAATTTAATAAAAACATTTCAAAATCGCTACGCAAAAGCTTTCATGTTTCAATACTACGATTGTCTTTCTTCAGGCGATGCTAGGTAACTGGTAATGAAATGATTTTAAGGAAATTTAAAAACAAAGTGTTACCTATTTTCTGAAAGTTAAAGGCAGGGAAGATAAGATCAGAATTGAAAATGGACTTGTGGGTATGTCTTATAGATCTACGCTAAATATATTTAGCGTAGATCTACTTAAGACATATCCACAAGTCCATTTTCAATATATATATATATATATATATATAGAATTAATTACTATGGAAACAGCTTAAGCAACCAGTTCAATAAGGGGCGTAAGGGTTAATAATTTGTATCAACATATCGATCACCTTCGATAAGAGGCCAAGCCAAGGAAGTCCATTTCAAAGCAAATGATGACATATATATATATATATATATATATATATATATATATATATATATATATAAAGTATACTCGTCCGGAGAAACCTTTTGGTGTTTTGGCTTGTAAATGAACAAACCAATACTTAAGGAAAAATAAAGGAATAAAAAAGAAGAACTAAGAACATGTAAAAAAAACCTCCCGCGTAGGTGAAACCTAGGTAGATTACCTGGCTCTTTAGGTTCATATATATATATATATATATATATATATATATATATATATATATATATATATGTATGTACACACATGCAATTCCTATATATAATATTTATATAATATATATACGGGCTACTTATTGGAAAGCGCTCAATATCAGTGATAGAGCTAACATATTTAGTTTCGTTGATGTGAGTTTGTGAACTTGGGTTTCATTATTCGTCCGTGCATTGAATATTGCTGCCATAATTGGCATTGTGCTCCGGCTATATATCACGTAATTCTCAACAAAATCCATATAATGTCTATAATGTTATCGGACCTGTCCTGACATCTTGATTTCAGTCCTTTTTCCACCGCCGTGATGTGGTTTCTCTCTGTATTTTCTATAAATATTTTCATGACAATTTTTCTTATGGGCTCTTTGGTACCTCGATCGCATAGACTGGACATTAGGTTTTCTCGTTTTAATGTTGATTTAACCGTAAATTCAATTCTAAAATTTTCTTTTCTTGCACTTCTCACCTGTGGAAATCCCTTCCGGTTTTTAGCGTCTTTGCCATTTACGTTATTGAAAAGTTTTAATACAACGACAATGATCGTCTTCTGTCATTGACATCACTAAAGTCGTCTCACTGTCTTTCGCTCCCAGTAACGCCTTGTTTCTCTGTGACATTATCTCCTTGCTTGGGGGTGAAATAACTAAAAAAAATATATTTCATGCATTGTTTACATATTTAAATGACCTTTCCTCGTTGGTGTCTCGACTGCATGAATTTGAGCACAATACTGAAGAAGTCTGTAGCGTCCAACGCCCGAAACTTCGTGAATATAGCAATAAAGACGATGACAAATGTCCGAACAATGTGAATAGTGTAAATATGATACAAGTTCTGATATTCTTTGTTTGAGAGACAGAACTTATTGGTTTTCATCCTATTTCACTTTAAATACCATATACGATTATCAGATAAACGATTCTGTCTCTCCACAAATACACTTTCGTTAATGTTTTAATTGCTACGATGTCATTGAAAATGATAGTGGATTGGATTCCTTTTCTTTTCGCCATGGTTTTGAATTGATTTTAGATTTACTTTTCTCCAGGAGTTGAGAGCTTACTCCAGTCATTACCGACGTTTTTTTTTTTCTTTTTATGATTCATGTGCAGAATAAAAATGCTCTGGGGCACAATATAAATCTTAATAAAGAAAAATTAGTCATGAAATTTAAAAATAGACGAAGAAATCTGGAATAAGCATTTATTTTTAAGACATTACATTTTATATTTAAGTCTGCTTGTGCGAAACCAGTGCTTGATGTGCTTCGGCAATTTTTTTTTAATATCACGCCTTATAATGTCTCGCCTTATAATATCACGCCTTATAATGTCTCGTCTTATAATGTCACACTCTGAGGAAGGCAAAAGGGAAAGGATTATCCACTTCTCTTTAAAGATAAAGGAATTTAGTATCCAGTTTAAAATTTCGAATTTTGGTGTCTAACTTTTTAAAAATAAAGACTGTCACATCTTGGTCAGGGGGTCCGTAATAATAACAACACTGTTTTCGCCTGGTGATTTCTCTGTCTGCAGAAATGATACTCTTGCTTATCATTCACACATATAACAATATGGCCGACACGGTACTTCCGTGTCTGAACAATGGCTGAAACGGTGCTTCCGTTTTCTTTAGTTCCCGGTTACAACACAGATATTTTTAAATATAAAAATAATTCATAAATTAAACTTCTGTTAACTTGGGGCGCATCTAGCTACATTTCAGGGCGTATTAGTACATTCGGGCGCACTGGTTGAGAAACGCTAGCCTAGTCTAAGCTTCTATTTAGCATATGTTGGTGGGAGTGGGGAGTAAAAAATTAATAGATTTAGTTTGTTTTTCCTGAGCAATAGTGCGGATGTGAACGCAACAGACAAGGCCGGAATTTGAACTCGGATCGCCGATTCCTCTTTGCGCGTCGATAACCTATACGCTACTTTCAGATACGACCCCTGTCCTAAATTAGCTAGTTATATTCACTGATAATAACTATATATTATTTCTTTAATCAGTCAGTTATGTACCACGCTTGATATACACTTAGGCGATCATGTATGTTTCGATACATGACTGACGAGGCAGATTTTTCCCCATTTCTTTATGCGGTAGACCAGTTGCCATCCAAGCACCTGGACTGTCCTGCTATTTACCCAGGAAAGAAGAGGATTCATACCTGTGCCAAGGGTATTAGCACGTAAGTGAATGGAACTCAGCTCTCCGATTCCTTAATCCGAGCCGCTAACCGTTAATCCACCGTGCCTGTTCTTTAATCACAAAAACATATTTAGATTGAATACCCTCGACTTACATTTCTGCTTGCCTGGATATTACAAAATAGTTTAATTCTAAGAAAAACTGTGAATATTACATATAGAAAACTAATTTTTTTAATGCAGATAAAAAGCGAAACATAAAAGAGTATTTTCAAAGAGGTGTGTAAGTTGGATAGCGTTTAAATGGAAAACCTTAATCAAAGATAGAATCATATAAGCATATTCCAATTTAAACAATAAGATCGACAAAAAGAGTGTGTATATGTCGGGAACGTTGCCAGCTATACCTTTGTGCAAATTAATTGAAACAAGACAAATAATTCCGTTATTATTTATTCTTTTTTTTCATATCTTTCCAATGAATCATGACTAGTGCACATGTTAGTACTTCTTATGTCGATTCCACGAAGTCCTCCTTTCCAGACTGACCACAGATTCTCCATTGGATTTAAATCAGGAGACTTTTCGAGCCAGTCTATAGTACTTTGACTTGGTCTCTGGTAAGACTTGCCAGTGTGTTCGTGCATCGTTACAATTTTCGTACGCTTGCTTGGAGTAACGTCCATCGTAGAAAATGGCCGTAGGACAACTAATCGACAGTCGAGACAATAGTCTGGGCGGGATAAAAATCTGATGCAATCACGGATGACGCACTATTTTTTAAGGCCAATTAAATTTTATTATACACCCCGAAAACAGATTCATATTACTGCACACTACTTCAAATGACATCGATTACACCATGTCACTGCAGTCAGTCTAAAACTAACTGTATGGTGAAAGAAAGCAATCTAAAACGGTTGTTTCAATTAATTTGCAGAAGTGTGTGTATGTATCTGTAACATCAGCTTTTTCTTCTTCTATGTGCTATGGCTCTCCACAATTTCCTCTCCCTTGAAGCTCTTAATCAATTTTGTCTTTTTGTTATTTTTCCTTACCTTTTCCCGCCATCCATTTACTCAACGTATTTTATTAGTTGTCTTCCTCTGTCCCTATCTTGTGAGCATCAGATTTTCTAAGCCCTCTTTCCTCATTGTATGTCCTAGAAATTTTAGCCGTCTCTTCATGATGTTAAGTATAAGTTTCCTTTTTGTTTTCATTTTCTCTAAAACTTCGTCGTTGATTACTTGTTCGGTCCATGGTATCCTCAGTATATTTCTGTAGAACCAAATTGCTGTTTCTTCATAGCTTTTCTTTCACTTAATGGAAATTTTTTCCAGCATCCACTGCCATAATGGTGGAGTGATATCACGTAATAGTTCAGCACTCTTTTTTTTTGTTTCTAACGGATTTTTTGCTGTTTTTTAATACTCTGCTTAGCTTTTGGAAGGCATCTTTCGTTATCCCAATGCGTCTTCGGATTTCAGTGTTGCACTTTCCGGCATCTGTTAAGGCACTTTTCCGATATTTCAAATTTTGTACTAGTTTGATTTTGGTATATCCCGATTGTAACATCAAGACCAGGAACAAATTCATTTTGGAAATATTTATGTATGGGGGTACATCATTTTGATATTGCAATAAAAACAAATATTAACACTAATTCGATAAGGAATCAAAGAGAAAGGAAATAATTCTCATCAGGATGTAATCATGTAAAAAATAAAACTTACTGGTTGTCGCTTTTCAAAGTTAAACTGAGGAGCAAAAATAGTGAGCACAATTACCGTAATTCCCCATGTATAATACGCCTTCATAATACGAACATTTAAAATTGTGCTGAAAGTGCGGGAAAATTCTTCTACTCACGTATAATACGCACCTCTTGTTTGGTAATCAAACCCTATAAATTGTACCTCTCCAATTTCATTACGGCCAGCGTTTCCTAATCTTATTTTTTGAAAAAACAGGTTTTAAACAGAATAATATTATTCTAATTTAGTTTTATTATAATTCTTTTTTTATTTTACGGCAATTTTTAAAAGATTTTTTTGTTGATGTGCATAATACGCACTCCTGATTTTTCTTATTATTTAGAAAAAAATGCGTATTATACATGGGGAAGTACGGTATTAAAATACGGCAGAAATATCAAATAGATTTCTATTTTCCTTTTCTTAGGTATATAAGACTAATACTTTCTTAGGTATATAAGACTAAAAGGGTGTCCCCACAAAAAAATTGACATCATCTAAAATGTGAATATCGGACTAACTATATATTCCAGGCAAACAAATTTAAATAGGCTTCATTTATTTATCAAAATTCGAAGATATTCAAAGGGATTTTATAAAAGAATTCACAAAGCTTCCCAAATGCGAAATATACGTACGACCTGTGACACGTCACCCTTTAAGTCGGTCGTCCAGCTCCTGCCAAACACGTTATAGCATGTCTTGCATAACATTATCCGGCGCCTCATTGGTTCTCTGTTGAAGTTTCTCTAGGCTTATAAGAAGAGGGAGATATAGATTTGTCTTTTCACAAAGTGTCATGTCAGGTGAACGTTGTGGCCATTTCAACATCACATTGTCATCATCACTGAACCCTCTATCCTTCTTTTTGGTAGATTCTCAATGAGGTAAGTTCGCGCTGAGGCGCTAGAGAATGATACGCAATTATATTTGGCATTTAAAATAAACGTATATATATGTGTGTGTGTGTGTGTAATATATATATATATATATATATATATATATATATATATATATATAAAAATTTCAAAGAAAAAATATATATAAAAATGCCAAAGAAATATATATAATGTCATCCACATATAGGCTTTTTTCACTGTATCACAGCTTATTAGTGCGGCCAGACATCATGATTATGCCAAGTCACAGCAGATATGTTAGCACTACTTTGTCAGTTACGCTTGCATCCCGACTATAAACAATCGATTTTTCCAATGTGCAATGCATTTCTACAGAAAAAATGTCACTTACGAGACATTTCTACTGTGAAACAAAAAATTCTGATGCATTTCTACGCTTGAAACAAACAAAAAACACTATGCATTTACACAGCTGAACAAAAAACACTGTGCACTTCTACATTTGAATAAAAATGTGCATTTCTACACCTGAACAAAAACACTATGGATTTCTTCAACTGAACAAAAATCACTGTGCATTTCTACAGCTGAATAAAAAAAACAAGGTTTAATTTCTATAGCTAAACAAAAAACATCATAACATAATTGTAGACAATGCAAAATAATCTTTTACAATGCGTCTCTTCAACAAAAAATCACATCGTGCAGATAGTTAATTTTAAAACATCCCGTCTTTCTAAGAAAAGGCAAAACAAATAGCTGACTCCACGACATGACTGACAATTGTTATACCAACTTACTGACTGGATAAGTAAGATAGTTACTATAAATTTAACTGCAAATGAAAAACAAAAAAGAAAATAATATACAACTACGACCTCCTTTTTCTCAATGATCATTGTCAATGATTTTTCAGTGACTCCTTTCATTAAACTCCTTGATACTAAGTCAACTTTTCAACTTTTATGAGTATACTGACTACTCTAAAAGGAAGCAGACTGCATTGTACTTTCAAATAGAGTTATGCCAGCTAGTTTTAAAAACTCAATCGCCAGAAGTTGTAAATCCATTTTAATCTGAACTTCAAGTGTACAACCATATTACTATATAAATCAATCATGAATACAAATGGACAAAATCATAATCCACCGATTCCCGTTTACCGAGTTTTCAGCTACCGATGGGTGACCTCAGAAATAAAAAAAATCATAACTTTTACTTTATAGTCCCAAAGCCTAACTTCAGAAAAGCCAAAGTGAAGTTGTAAATGACACCTCTAATTGAAAAAACGAAAGTTCTCGACTCTGGAATAAAATATATTGTTTACTAAGGTTGCCAAGATCTACAGTAAGAGCGAATTCATTTTCTATCTTTCATATAAATTTCTGCAGCCTATTATCATTATTATCCTTTTTAATACCACTTATCATTCTTATTACGTCAACAAGCACACAGTATTGTGTATAGACATGGTTAAATATTACACAGATATACATGTTCTTTGAGATTGTTTCTCTAGCAATAATAACAATTCAAACAGTACATACATCGGTTTCACAAACACAACATTATCTTGCCAGTTAACTTGCCATTTATCCAATCATAGCTCAAATCGCATATCAGCAACCGACATAACAACCAAAATAATAAGAAATAAGTAAATACTCATCAATAATACAAAAATGTTACACCTATATAAACAGTAAAAATCGGCTACAGACAATAAAGATCTTAGCGACAAAAATAAAAGAAACTGACGCGTGAAGACGCAATACTTAATTAAAAGAATCACAATGGCATATATTGATGCGTGAAGATGGTGTGCTAAACAACGATCATACACAATGCATACGTATAGATACAACCCTATAAACACAAAAAAAAAAATAAAACTTTGATAATGTCCATTGAAAGCCAAAATCTATCAGATGACATTGACAAAGTTTTGTTCGAATTAGCGCATAAACTGAAATCTGTGTACGGAGTTCAAATTTTGGTCGATTCCTTGAAAAGGAGCATGATTTATTCATTCTCCAACTATGGCACAAACTAAAAAAAATTACCTTGATTGGCCGTCAGTCTAGGAGAAAGAAAAACTGAATTCAAAGCCAGCCTGAAAAGGGATAGCCTGAAGAAAACTAGCTTACTCTTTTCTTTTAATATCCTTTCCCGATATTAAATATCTTCCCGTTCATTATTAATGTCTTTTATTGTCCTTTCTCCTCACTAAATAACTTCCAGTGACCCTTTTTATCTTAGTGGCATTATCGCCTTGCTTTAAGTGAAATGACTAAAAAGAAACTTAACAAATTTAAGTTAATAGCTAAAGAAAAAATGAAAGCAGTAAAGAGGAAAAAAGTTGCCTAGAACAATAAGACACAAAACATTGTGGAGAGTTATAATCGTTCACATTATGAAACGATATAGCAATTAAAAGTAGATCCATTAAGCCCCGCTTGATAACAATTAGAATGCACGCATGCGCATTCACAGATGACGCGAATTAAGAAAAATAGCTAGGCGTTTTATTCTTATTCGACCGGACACAATTTTGTTTAAAGCGATTTGCCTTTAACTTATTCATTTATTCTTTCACTCCGATTTTTTTAAAAACTGTTTGAAATATCGCCGGTTATGTTCTCTCTTTAATTTTGGCATTTCTACAATGAAAGGTTTCAGTTTAAAACTCCAGTAATAAAGAAAAATCAGTAAATGTCATGACTGTATGTTTAAATGCTTTTGCCGACATTTGGTTCGTCAGGGCATGGACATTTCCACCTGATCCGCCATATTACTCATCCTTGAGCACATCTTTGTTGATATTTGCTTTGTTTAAAATTAGATTTTTAGGGTACCTTGAGTTATTTCTGCATTGTTATCCTCCCAGGGACTCAACTGCACCTTTGATTCCGTTATGATGAAATTTATTTCTTTAGCCTCTATGGTGTTCTTTAAACACTCATTTTATTATATAAAAAAACTGCAATTACGACCGAATAGTGATTTTTTTTTATCTTCACTAGGTGCTAAACACTTTCAGCCTTGTTCCAAATTTAACCTACGCTTAGGAAATCACATTGTTATATAAAAACTGATTGCCCTTTGTTGGTTTATTTGTTTCTTTTAAAGTTACATATATATATATATATATATATATATATATATATATATATATATATATATATATAGGCTGATTGAAAAGTAACTCCATATTTATAAAATAGTTAAAATTTTTTGTTAACAGTAATTTTTCAAGAAATGCATATGAGAGGAAAAGCATTTAGCATGAGGTTTTATTTAAAATTCGATATGCCCACCAGATTTCGCTACTTGTTTCTCTAGCCTCCGCCCCCATCAACAAGGAATCGTGTCAATTGAATCGTGTCTTTTGTACTATGGAAAGCATAACTTATTGTAGTCGGCTTTCAATTTCTTCTTGCTCCTTTAATCAACTCAAAAAAACAAAATAAAATGTCACCAGGTGTTAAGTCAGGACTCCTGGCTGCCCAATCATGCATAGAATAGAGTTACTTTTCAATCACCCTATATATATATATATATATATATATATATATATATATGAAGAAATATAGTCTTAAGGTGTGCTATATTTATGGGATAAAGTGCTCAATATCAGAGATAGAGCGTATGTAAGTGAACATAGAAGTCAACACTTAGAGACGACAGTCTGTTTTATGCTATATGCAACCGTCAGGTCACGTGTGCTGTTATTTTTCTCGGCTATTTATATATATACGGGTCAGTGGTGTATTGTGGGTAGTCTATTATGGCGGTTATTTTACCGGAAGTCGTTTTTATATTTATTTGGGTTAAATTATTTTGCTTGTTTTTTATTTATTTTTTATTTTGTGTTTCTTATTTTATTTGTTTATTTATTTTTTTAATCGGTGTTTTTATTAACGTAGTAAACGTTTGTTTATATCACTTATTTAATAGTTTTGTTTTGGTTTGAGAATTTAATTAAAAAAGCTTTGTTCGGTTTTGGAGTTGATTGTTGTAGTTTATTCTAACTATTATTTTATGTTCACTTATATATATATATATATATATATATATATAAATATATACATATGTATATGTAAAATATATATATATATATATATATATATATATATATATATATATATATATATATATATATATATATATGTATATATACATATGCATATGTATATGTATATACATATATATACGTTACTTAAAAATCGAAAACTGAAAAAAAAAAAAAAAATAAAAAAAATAAATAAACAAAATGACAATAAAATTAGCAAAATAAATTAACCCAAAAAATTGCCAAATGAAATAGAATAAATAAATAAAAAATAAAAAAACAAAATAAATGAACCCAAATAGATAAAGTAAATAATAACCAAATTAACAAACCATTATCACAAAAATATTTGTTAGATTATGAAAATCAAACCAAAAATCAGGCGAAAAAATAGCTATAACTGTTATATAACGACAAAAAAAAAATACTACGTTACTTAAAAATCGAAAACAGAAAAGCGTAAATAAAAATATACAGTATAATAAATAAATAATAAAAGACAATAAAATAAATTAATCTAAATTCATCCAAATAAATAAATAAACTAAAAAACCGATCCCGATAAAGCAACCGTTAGAAAAAAACAAATAAAGATAATCAATCCAAATAAATACATGAAGTAATAAACAAATTAGAAACTGTTCCCGCCAAAATAATAGTTAGAATAAACTACAGCAATCAATCCCAAAATTGAATAAATAATTTTAATTATCTTCCTAAACCAAAACAAAACTATTAAATAAGCGATATAAACAAATTTTTACTAGGTTAATAAAAACACCGACTAATAAAAAAATAAATATATAAGATAAGAAATAAAAATAAAAATAAAAAATAAATAAAAACAAGCAAAATAATTTAATCCAAATAAATAAATAAACAAACGACTTAAAATAACCGCCAAAATAGACTACCCACAATGCACCACTGACCCGTATATATATAAATAGCCGAGAAAAATAACATCACTCGTGGCCTGACGATTGCGTCTAGCATGAAACAGACTGTCGCCTCTAAGTGTTGATTCTATGTTCACTTTTATATTTATATATATATATGTATATATATATATATATATATATATATATATATATATATATATGTATGTATGTATGTATATACAGTGGAACCTAGGTTCACGAATTTAGTTCGTTCCTGAAGGCAGTTCGTAAGCCGAAATGTTTGTACACTGAAATTTTTCAATAGGAATCAATGTACAGAAAAAAAGTCACAGTACCATAAAATTAGAAAAGAAAACCACGACACAATACACGAATGTACACAACACGGCGGTCAACTCAGAAATTATTCTGTTCGGATTAACTCGGTTCGACAATGTTGTTCCAGAACCGAAATTTTGTTCCATAACCGAGGCATGTTCATCTCTAATTTTCTATTCGACACAAACATGAATGAGGTTGTCGGATGCTGATACCTCGAAATCGATAGGAGTGTCGATCATGTGTGTGTGTGTGTGTGTGTGAAAATGTTATATAATTTTTTTACATCATGATGAACAATTTGTGGAAAAAGTTTTCGTGTGACGCGTTTTGCCCTTTAGGACTTCATTGGACGAAAGGGATGTTTCCGTTGATGCGACAACGCATGCGCACGAAGGAGAAAAGACGCCGAGAATTTTAAATTTAATTTTTTCTTTTTTTTATAATATATTTATAGTTTACCCGATTTCATTTAGTTTTTCTTTAGTCCATGTTTCCATCACTTTTGTTATTAAATATCCTACAATGTGATAATAAATCTCTTTTTAATACATTTCACTCCAAGCAAGGTGGAAATGCCACTAATACGCAGAGAGTTACAGAAAGTGAAATTGAGTGAAAAGACTGATTATCCGATTGAGGAAAGATGTACGGGATTCAAGAAGATAAACGATGGCAATTGACGTTGGATTTAAATTTTTGAAGATTATAGTTATCAGGGAAGCAAGTAGATGGAAAAGAGTTTCACAGGCGGGAAGTGCAAGAAATAAAAACTGTTGCAGTAGAAGTAGCGGTTTCATTTAATTATTTCAACAGTAAAAGAGTGGGACCTTGTAGCATACTTAAATTCATGTAGTCGGAGAGTCAATGGAAAAACGCTCGCCAGAATATATGCCAAGAAAATTGAAATGTTGTAAAAACCTGGTCTTAATTCACTGTAGATGATCTAGGGATTAAGGAACTTTCTATACATTATCGCCTTAGTAAGTAGTTTTCTTTTTTTTAAGTAAAGCAACATTTTTTAAATCGAAATTATCGCCAGATTCATTTAATATGTTGTTTTGTAAAAGATTCATTTAATATTTTGTTTTGTAAAAGATCCCTTTTATGTTCATACAATCTTGTAGTCTTTTAATCTATAATGCTTGAGGTTTCGCAAAATATTATAGTATGAGTAGTATAGGTATAGGATGAACAGGTCAGATATCAACTGACCCTGGGCTTAAAAAGACCAAGATTGTAATTTTCAGGGAAGCATTCTCTCGGGAGCTAGCCACAAAAAGTAAGATTTTTGAAGAAGAAGCTGCCCGAGTAGAACTTGTTTTTTTATCAAAAGAACACAAAGGGAATGGGATGGTTTGCTACCCTTGGACACGGCCTGGCGGTTCCTTACAGAAAAGGTTCGAGTTGGTGGCACTAAAGAATGTACCTCGCCAGAATATTTACCACAGTAAGAGCGATATAGTTGTGAAAGGTTGGCGACGTTTCGACTGTAGAGATAAGGGTTGTAGGATTAATTACCCACAAGGACGCGTAAGGGCATTTTGAACTGTGTCGAAGCTGGACAGTGAGGATTGGGCATCACCAGCCCAAATATGGCAGTAATGCTTCATTCTTGGTTTGATCTGACTCTTGTAAAGACTGAGCATGGCAGAAGGAAAAAGGTATATACTGGGACGATACAAGGAACTGACCATTCTTCCAATATCTTTTGCGATGACACCGAATATACGCGTTCCATTTCAGGTCGGGGGTGATATCTAGGCCCAATAAACGTTAGAATCAAGGAGCCTCTTTGAGGATATGACTTCTCATCATGATTGGTGCAGGTTTAGGGTCTGTCCGGTGGTGATGAAATGTTACTAGTTTTGTTTTTGAGGTACTGAATGATACCAACCATTCTCCCCCTCCCCACACTTTGAGCTGTGAGAGTTAGATCAGAGGAGAGATCAACTGACAGACACTGGCTATCAAGATATCTGGATGTTCACCCATACAATGAGGTATCATCCGCACATATATTTACTGTGGATTTTGGGCAGATCGTTGATATAAAGCAGAATGAGGGTACGGCTGAAGAGAGAGCCTTGGGTATGGAACAGCATGGATATCATGTGCCTCAGAGGATTGGCCATTAACATTATCTTCATCGACCTACCAGACAGGAAAGGCTTCACAACTGAAAGGACTCTCCCAGCGAATATATAGCTGATCTGTTTGCGTAGCAATCCCCTGGGCCACACTCATCTTATCAAAAGGCTTCGAGATCTCTAGAGCGATCACTACCGAGAGATTTTTATTTTCAATTGCTTCACTGATTCTATGCATGACAGTAATTAAGGCATCATCAGTAGACCTAGAAGAGTGAAAACCATACTGACTTTCAGGAGTTTGTTTTTGTTAAGATCTCCAACGACTTTCTTATTTATGATAACTTCAAAAAGTCTAATGAAACTAAGGGGGCTTCTGGGGCGATATTGTGAGGGAGACGAAGGCCCATCTGCATTCGTGAGCACGGGGTATGCACTACACATGTTCCATGTGAAACATTTTTTCTTAAGGCAGCTCTTTAACAGTTTTGCCAATATTGGAGGAAGTTCTATATCAAGTTTTTTGAGGGGAGGTGAAGCCGGGTAAGGGATGTTCTTTGTCGTTTAACCTATAGTTTAATGCAAATTTCATGGCAAAGAGCTTAAGCTCATTCGACGTGGGCAGAACAATCTCAGGGTCATTTATAATGGAGCTCACTAACTGAACTCACTCCTCAATTGGAAGTGATCTGTGAGACAAGCTTGTTAACAATTAACCCACGTCGAAGTGCACTTAAAAGCTTCATTTAACTAAACTCGACAAACACGTGAGACTGATAAAAAATGTAAATACGAGGGTCATTCAATAAATAAGGTGAATTTTTCGGTATAAGCCCTTCTAATACAGACAGAAGCTTATTTTTTATTATTTTTTTTGTTTTTGTTTTACTTCTTTTTCACATGGATTTAATTTCTTTTGCAGATTAAAAAAAAATCTTTGAGTTTTGGCGATTAACAAAGATGGCCGACCAAGGAGCATGCTCCAGTATTGAACAGCGGTCAGTTATCAAGTTTTTGATTGCTGAAGGGTGCAAACCAGTTGAAATTCATAGGAGAATGTCAACTGTGTATGGTGCCACATGTTTCAGCCAAAAAAATGTCTACATGTGGGTTAAATTGTTTAAAGAAGGACGGAGCAGTGTTGAGGATGACGACAGGCCTGGGAGGCCTACAGAAATGAGATCTCCTGAGGTGATCGAATCAGTCAATGACCTCATTCAGTCTGACAGAAGAACTACTGTGAACTGCTGAGGCAGGTCAAGAAAGACATAAAGAACAAACGCAGGGGTCATAAGTCAGAAGCAGTCATCTTGCATCATAACAACGCAAGGCCTCACACAGCAGCCCAAACGGTGTAGACCATCAACGAGCTGGGCTGGGAACTGCTCCCTCATCCCCCTTACAGCCCAGACCTTGCCCCTTCAGACTTTCACCTGTTTGGTCCCTTGAAAGCATTCACGAGAGGCACGAAGTTTAAAAGTGACGATGAAGTCAAAAGTGTTGTGAACGACTGGCTGAGACATCAGTCCAAAGATTTTTACGCTGAGGTAATACAGAAGCTTGTGCACAGATAGGAAAAGTGTGTGACATTGCTGGGAGACTACGTTGAAAAATAAAAAAAAGTAAGCTTCTATCTGTATTAGAAGTCCTTATACCGAAAAATTCACTTTATTTATCGAATGACCCTCGTACATTAAAAGGAGTGGTTTGTACAAGAAATAAAATATTTATGGACGATTCTATGACAATTTTTCCCACCCGAAAAAAGAAAAAAAAAGAAAAACAACACAAAGGAAACACAGTAATTAGTTAACAAACAGAAATAAATACTGGTTTAGTTGTTTGTTTAGTTAGATTTTCTTTTAGATTTTATGGAAGAAAATTCTCTGAGTTAACGAGTCTTTTGTGAATTCTCTCAGAGCGTCAAGGCAATGCTCAATCAAGCGAAAAAAAAAACGGTTTTTGGTGAGGGTGAGGGTGAGGGGCACTTTCAGATTTAGGAGATCTTGAAAGCGAGATGAGAGGTAAAACGCCTATAGACCTTCTTGGGGTAATCATAAAATTGGGGGTCATGGTTTTTTTCCTTCAGAAACTTGAGTACATTCCTGTAGCTTTCCAGCAGGAGTAGAGTCCCTTAAATGATTGGAAAACTTGAAAACCTGTTTCGCCGATGAAACATCATCATCACATAAAGAATTTCTTTTGTTGTAGGAGTATATCAGTCAATGTGGCAGGAACTAAATTCTTCAATAAATAGAGTAATGTCTCAGTTGTTATCCCGAAAATTTGCACGTCGGATCAGTTCTTTTAAATCAAATATATGGTGCACATCATATTTGATATATATATTTTTCTTCTATTTTAAAAGATACACGTGTTTACATCCCTGATGTTAAAATTATTATCAAACAACTCAGATCGAGAAGTCCTAAAGAAAAATCGTAATTTTATTCCATTTTTCGATCAAAGAATCCACTTGCTATAGCCGAAAGCATATCCGTACCAATTCAGGTCGACCGTCAGGATAAGGTCGGACTCAATTACCTACTTAAGCAATGCACACCTCTAATTCGGAATTTTTTGAATCTATATCTGCAGGCTTCATTTTCGTATCCGAAATGGAAGCACAGTAATTTGTTTTTATTTAGATGGATTTTTTATTCAATATTATTTTTATGGTTATAGCGATTTACTAAGCGTAGCTTAGATGTGGCACAAGGCTGAAAGTTTGGAGTATGCAGTTAAGACATAACTCACTACTCAGTCGTAAATGAGTTAATGAAACAAGCTTGTTATCCATTACACCACCTCGATGTGCCCGATTTCTTGTTACTATAAACTTTATTTTAAATTGTTACACATGTTTAAATTGTTATCCTTGCATTTTTTTAATTTTATAAAGCATTGAAATTGAAGTATGTGAAGTCCATCGACTATTTTATCACCTTTTTCAAAACAAGAATATTTCAATGTTTTATTTGAGATGCGTCGACGCTTTTATCAGTAATAGCATTTGTATATTTCACTTCTGTATACGAGATTCATAGAACTGAAACTTGACCCGTGAGTAACAATTTCGAACCATTACACCACCGATACATCCAAGCTTACAAGATTGGTATTCCCGAGCGGTCAACCATCTAATTACTGACAACGTTCGAGGTTGCTTAACTTCGGTGATCGTAAGGGAATCGATGTTTCAACGTGATGTCGCTATAAGTCTAAAGTAATATACTTTATGTATGTATTTTAGTGGATACACATCTTTTAGTTGTCATGAGTTTTCTTTGACTTAATGAAATTACTATCACCTGGCCTAGATCGAAAAGACGTACTAAAGAAAACATGCCTCTAGCCTGTATTCCCTTTTTCCATCAAAGAAGCCACTTGCTATATCCGAAAGTGTGTCCGTAGCAATTTGGCTAAGGGAGAATGTCATGATAAGGCCAGACTCAATGACCTACTTAAGGAATGCACACCTCGTCGCTTTGGAACTTTTTCAAATCTACAGGGTGGTCCAAATGTCTTGTCGCCTTAACCCTCTTTTCCAAAGTGTAGGAGCACATGTCAGCTTTCTGAAATAGAAAATTATATTATATAGGGGGGACAAGTCTTTTGAAACATCCTGTATAGCATCTAGCTTCATTTTTGAGTCCGAAATATAACCTCAGTGATCTTGGCTTATTTTTTTTTTTTAGAAATAATATCAGATAAAAAAAATCCATTTAAGAATCACTGACTTTACGTTACGGTTACGAATATATATATTTCTTATATTTATTAGTTTAAACATTATATATATTAGTGGATACACGTGTTTGAGAAGATGCCCTGTTTTTTTAATATTTTTTCTTTTTATTTAAAAATTGTTAATTGAATCTACCGGCCTGTGCAATCGAGAGTTACAATTTAAAAAAAAAATGTGTCCCTCTCCTAGCAACGTTCTAACTTGCGTCTCACATTGTCAGGTCAACCACCATCTGATTCGCCCATTACAAAGGGGATACAAGCTTGAACTCTGCCGGAGATCACATTTTCTTCCTTGTCACTCTTAAAGGAACAGGCAAGTAGATATAATACACACTGTTAAAAAATAAAACAGAAAACAGGGCGTCTATTCAAATATATAACATTTAATGTGGTAGGTGACAAATTTTAGTAATTCATTCGATTGCAGATAAATCGCCTGCGTTAACATGGTAGTTTCCAATATGACACAAGAAACGAAAAGCGCCTTCGACTCCTGGCAATAGTTGTCGATAGCAGTGACTCGAAGGGAGCGAGCTTTTATAAAAGTGTTCAAGAAAACAGTTAACCATAACTATGGCCCCTCTTAGGAATCCAAGTGAATTCAAAAAGTTCACGTCCGTAGCGATGGTCCCAAGAGCAACATGGGTTAATCTCATGTCAGTCGATATGATAAAATATAGTTTTAAGCTATACTATATTTAAGGGTTAAAGTGCTCAATATCAGGAATAGAGCTTATGTAAATATAAAATTGGACATTGAAGTCAACACCCAGCGGCAACAGTCTGTTTCATGCTTAAACGCAACCGTCGGGCCATCGCCAGGCCTAAAGATTGCGTTTAAGCAGTGAAAATCTTTATACTTTTTTTTAAAGAATGACACCCTATTCAAAAAATGAAAAAGAGCTCTTAGAGCCATTGAAAAGAGAATAGAATCAATTATCAAACTCTGAGAAATTTTTGCAACGAATGCCAATTGTGCTTCAGTAATCAAGACTAAAGGAAGATATTTTGCGAGAACAAAACTTAATCATAAAATGCTTCTTTTATTTGTCAAATTAAATTTCTAATAATAAATCACGTCATTTTCATATTTAAAGTACAAGGCAACTACTTTTTGGATCAATTAAAAAGATAACTGGGGTTTCCTCAAACCTTTGAACTCTAGTGTATTATATAATAAACACGAAAACAAATTTTTAATACATTACTTTAAAGTTGAAAACTAAAAATGAATATATTGGAAAATACCCCCAGGAAAAATGCAAATATATTCATGGCATACAAATGCAGATAATGTAACATAGTTTAGACAAAGCCAATAGTTTAAACTAAACAAATAAGACAGCCAACCCCACGAAAAAATAAAAAAAACAAAAATCTAAATAAAGAAAGAAATTAAATAAATAATGAACAAATTAGCACACTAGGAATTAACATATAAATGCAATAAGTCTAATAAGAAAAAAATTAACAACAAATATTTAAGTAATTAATAATAAATAATGGTTATAATGTTAACACTATAAAATAACTACAAATAACCACAGTCAGATTCACAAATCTTTCTTTTCAATAGCCTCTAGAAGAAGAATTCCCAACGTGGGGCTGTTAATAACTCATTCTCGAATTGCCTCCATATTCTGTTGGTATGGTAAGCTAAAAAAACAGTCTTAGTCAAAAGACAGGACAAGCGAGGTGAAGCTGACGACCCAGTTAACTGTAGAACTAATTAATTGAAATAATAATGATGTCTCAGTAATATTAAAGATTTTTCAAATGCAGTCAGACACGCATATCTCTGTTGCCTCGATTTAGGAAAATGGAGCCAGAAACTAAATTTTGTTTAACTGAATCAAACGAAGAAACGAAACAGGAAAAATAGAAGCATACCATAGAGCCATAACTCATGAGTACTTTTCGACATATACACCCGTTTTGATATTCTTGTTCGCTTTTAAGTTTGCCTTAAGTGTTGAAAACCTCAACAAAAGGTGAAAAAAATTTAAAAAAAAGTCTGACGTCATGTATCCATGACAATCATGTTTAAAAAGATACACAAGTTAGCTATTTTCTCATGAATAAAAACATGTTATGTCTTGCCTTGCATTGAAAGTTTCAAATTCAAGAGAAACTATTCAGTGTTTAAATCGAGTTCAAAATAACTTTCAGATATTTATTTTTGGGACAATATATTTTACTTATCTAAATTCACAGCCTTATTATTGTAATGGTGGTGTGGCTTTTTGATGGTTCTGCATGTTTAAACCAATTGAGTCAACCAACTGTACCGATTTTATCAATCTCAAAATAATGGAATTGAATAGATATTGATTTAATATAACTAGGTATAACCTAACCCATAAAAAAAAACTTCTACTGTGAGAAAGTGACTGACAATGTTTCTTTGGAAAATGAAAAATATAATGGCATCAGGTTACCGGTTTTTTATAGGAGTCCAGTTTGTAGCGACATTGTTGAACTGGGATATTTTCTTGTGCTTTGAGAAAGAGATACAGTGTGTCTCCCCCACCAAATGATATGATTTAAAACATGAATATCTGAGTAACTACATATCTCATTGTATAAGAAATTCAATAGGCTTCATGCAGAACATGGTGTTTTATTTATCAAAGTTCGAACAAGATATTCAAAAGGATGTGGATTTTATAACCGATTTCACAAAGCTTGAAAAATGTTCAATATGCGCACCACTTGTGACACGACACTCGTCAAGACGGTAGTCCAGCTCCTGCCAAACACGTTGTAGCATGTCTTACGTAACATTCTCCAACGGTTCAGTTATTCTCTGCTTAAGTTCCTTTAGACTTGTAGGAAGTGGGGAGATATATATCTGTCATTTCACATAGCCCTATATAAAGGCGTCAAGTCAGATGAACTTGGTGGCCATTTCAACAGCACATTGACATTATCACTGGCACACCCGATCCATCTTCCTGGTAGATTCTCAGTGAAATAAGACTGAACAGTCAACTAAGGTAGTTTTTAAATATTTTGTTAAAATTTGAGATCATTTAAACGAGAATTGGCTATGTCAGTTTTTGTGATGTCAACGAACACTCGTTGCCACTTTTTTTAATGACAACGAATACTCCTTGTCACTTTCGTAATGTTCATTGTAGTAGAGACTTTGTAATCACAGATACAACTATAGTACGCCGTTGAACAATGCTAGTGTTAGACGCCTTCGAATAATCTCGCACTAATAGTACTTGCTTGATAATACTCTCTCGAATAGTAATCACTGTATCGTAATCTGAATAGAGAAATAGTATAGTGAATAGTTTAGAAAATAGTGGTCTGTATAGTAATAGAGGATAAAGTAGAAATGAAGATTGTTTAGACATCGCACTACTTTCTTCTAATGCGTTTCCTCTATGGCCACGTGATTCCCTTAATTCAATAACGGGATCGCCTGGGTTTACTCAGTGGCGCTCTATGTTCAAACCCAAGTGTCGGCAGTGACACAGTGTTCCTATATAACGTCAGTATGCCACAAAATTATGTCAATTTTGGGGTGACTCTCTGTATATTTATATGATAGTTTCTTGCGGAGATATTATTGTGGGAGTATGAGGTATTTTTTCTTTTAAATAGAAGATAGTGTGGTCTTTTGAATGCTTCACATGGGAGCTAAGAAGCACTTCTGGAAGTGGAAATGAGACGCGTCTTCCTACTACGGCACCTTGCGATTGAAGGGAGACAAAAAGAGAAAAAAATAATTGACGAATAGATTTAAAATTATGATTAAATCAGTTTGCGGATAATTCATACTAATACCCTTGGAAAAGGTATGCGCCTAATTCTCCCTCGCCCAGGTTTTGGTAAATATCAGGATTGTTGGCGTCCTATAAGGAAATTCATATTGGTACAGTTTAGGGATGATTTCATGCTGGTGGCAGCACGTAAGTCTGGTGCATGTTACTTGGAGAGGAGATGGGCAGCGCCGAATAATCTCAATTGCGAGATATCATAGAGTGTAATTCATCGACATCCCACCACGGTGATCTAATGAGACAAAAGAATGCTGGTGAGTTTCATCACAGAGGCTGGAAGAAATATTAAAATGGTTTCTATCAAAAAATGGTGAGATACCATGGGTCGGTTATTTGAGAAATGTGGAAATTTTGAGAAGAAAATGTACAAATCAACTGATTCTAACAATCAGAAATTGAATGCTGAAACTTCTGGGACGCAAAAAAGAGAAAAGAATGCTTGGAGAATTCAATACTCACAGGATATATCGAAGGCAAGACAGGCAGTGAAGAGCATCTAGTAACCTATTTAATAAGTCTAGATAAACGGAAGTGACACAAGAATAAGATATCAGTGAAAGTAATAAAACGGGAAGATATGGAGGACCATAATCGCACATATTCTGAAGGGACATGGCAAGAAGAAGAGAGTGAAAGAACTCTGACAAGTTTGAGTAAATTGATGGAGAACCAAGTACCACAAAAAGAAAGTATTACTGAGAGCAACGGAAAACGGGAAGATGTGGAGGGCAATGATCATTCATTTCCTGAAGGAACATGAAACATAGAAAAAACCCAGTTGATACGTTTCAGCAAATGGAGGGTGAAATAAGTATCACAAAGGGAAAGGAGCAAATTATTACTGAACAAAAGGCATTAAGGTGTGGAGGGCCATAACCATCTGCATCTTTAACTTGTATGACATATGAAGATTGATTTTGAACAACCTGCCTTCATTATTAATAATGCATTTTGAATCCATTGTCTACAAAACATTTGTGTTGTATCCGTCCAGGACGTACACGATCATGGCTCTCCACATCTTCCTATTTCTTATACCTCTTAGCAATGTTTGTCCCTTTGCCATTCCTCCCAATCCCCGTCCCGACAAGCTCGTCAGATAGTTACTGACGCTTTCCCTTCGATATGTCCTAGAAGTGTTAAATTCCCCAAACTTTCCCTGTTCACTATGTGTTATAGAAATTTCTACTGTTTCTTTTTGATTCTGACTATGTCTTTTTTTCCTACCATTTTCCTGAAGACACCCTCGTTGCTTACTCGCTTCATCCATTGACTACAAAGCATCCTTCAATAGAAACACGTTTCTGTTGCCTCCACTTTTCCCGCCCTCAGTGAAGGGGATTGTTAAGTAATCAGCGCCATACCAAAAATTGTATTACATAGCAGTTCAACATTCTTTTTCCTTTGTTTATAATTACCGAAATTACCCATGTATAATACGCATTTTTTCTAGAAATAATAAGCAAAATTAGGGGTGCGTATTATGCACAGCTACAAAAAAGTCTTCAAAAAATTGTCTTTACATAGGTCGATTACAGTTGCGAAATGATTACTCACCACAAACATACAACAATTTGACACTAACATTCGGAGATTGCGACCCCCATAAGAATGTCAAATACAATCATATGTACGTAACACTACAAATGTAAGATAAAATAAGAATTATCATAAAATTAAATTAGAATAATATTATTCTATGTTTAAAACCATTTCCTGTGAACAACTACATACAGATCCAGTAGATTGCACATTTTGTCTAACAAAAACAGGTTAATGAGTCTGCGCAGTAGGCACAATGTGGGTATTTCCGTTTCCTTTTAGAATCGTGATGATCGGAAATTTTGATAAATATCTTCAATTATAGTTTGAATAAGAGTAGGAAACACTGGTCGTAATGAAATTGGAGAGGTACAATTTATAGGGTTTGATTACCAAAGTGGTGCGTACTATGCGTGACTAAAAGCATTTTCCCACACTTTCAGCACAATATTAGGTGTGCGTATTATGGATGAAGGCGTGTTATACATGGGGGATTACGGTAATTTTGCCTGTTTATTGATACTTTGCTTAGGTTTTGGAATGTATCTTTTGCTATTCTAATGCATGTTTGGACTTCGGTATCGCATTGTTGGTTGTTCTTTTTTCTTTTCTTTTTTTAATCAGAATTATTTTGAGCAGAAGAGAAAAAGAATTAATCAAGCTCTTCTATTTCAGATTTAGGTTCTAATCGTTCTAACTTATATTTACACATTTGACATTACATGATATTTCTACCTTACGGGTGAATTTTATTTCTTTTTTATACCTTAAAAAAGTTAGAAAACTACTTGCCATTACCAGTTAAACAGGTTGCCAATGTTGGGAAATCGGGTCAAAATAGAAAAAAGAATTAAAAATGAAAATAACTGAAACAAGCAGGACAGAGAAACAAATCAAAAGTCAGTCTTGTAGTGTTAAATATGCAAACGCATTCAGTTTGTTCTGCAAAGAACGAATTGAATACATAGGTAGATTTACGATTAGGCCAGGTGTTACATAGAAATAAAGTGTCGCTGCCGACAATGGAGCTTGAACATAGATCGCCAGTGAGCAAACACAGGCGATCCCATTATTGAATTAAGTAGACCACGTGGCCACAGAGGAAACGAATATGTAGAAAGTAGTGCGACGTCTAAATAATCTCGATTTCTAATAGATCCTCTATTACTATACGATCGGAGAGAGCGTGAAACCCAGGGTCACAACCTCACATCAATCCAACTAAATATGTTAGCTCTATCACTGATATTGAGCGCTTTCCAATAAGTAGCGCGTATATATATATATTATATAAATAATATATATAGGAAATGCATGTATATATATATATTACAAATTATTAACCCTTACGCCCCTTTTTTAAAATAATTATATATATATATATATATATATATATATATATATGAGCCAGTGACACAACCACACATTAATCCATATTATATATATATATATATATATATATATATATATATATATATATATTTATATATATACACATATTTTATATATATATATATATGACCCAGTGACACAACCACACATTAATCCATATTATATAAATAATATATATATAAAAAAGTTGCATATATATATATATATATATATATATATATATATATATATATATATATATATATACACACATATTTTTTATATATATATATATATATATATACACAATACATACTTATTTACACATATACATACGTACAAACAAATATTTTAGGTGTGTATATTGTATATGTACCGTATGTATTAACTCGCAAACTCATACTTACACAAACTAGAAGAAAATAAACGGTGATAACGCATTCTTGAATTGCCCACTTAAAATTGAAATTTGCCTTCCTGTTGGGCGTACACCTCACCTTGGGAACCGAGCTGTTTATAGCAAGACTGCAGTTCACATTGCTATCGCCAGGTTCCAAGCCGATGGCTCTTATTCTGAGGGAAAGGAAATAGGTCCCAAAAAAAAGCAACCTCTAAAGCCCATCCAACCCATCGTTTCACGATCTTCTACATATTCATGAAAAAAAAAATAGAGCTTTTCTATTTCTTAGGGGTACAAATGTTAATCATAGGATTTTCTTTCCCGTTGATTGGTCAATGAATTTCAGCTAATGTTCCTGCAAATCTTGATCGAAAACCAAAACTGACTGTAGAAACGAAAAAAGAACCACTTGGCATTCGATCCAAAGCATGAACATTGAATGACAGAACTATTGCAGAAGAAATTACAGATGCACATGCACATACTTGTTGCAGTACAATTTTGAATGTTGTTGTCTTTAACAAAAAGCTAAGACAATGCAAAATGAACAAAAACGCTACATTGGAATGGTGTGGCACTGACCTCAATCCTATCGAAAATTTGTGGCATTGCATGAAGAATATAATTGCAATAAATAACCAGCCAATTTCACGGTTCTTGAAGATGTTATCACGGGTGTCTTGACGACTGGGATACCAGCAGAATATTATCAGAGTATCAGAGCGAGTCTGCCTCGTATTGAAGTCATACAAGATAATAGTTTATATTGAAATTCATAGAATCAACTGCTTTTAATAAATCTGATGCAGTGAAGTGATAAATGCCTTTTATTTTTATACTATTGAGATTGTTCCGCGTTTTTCTTTCAAGGAATATTGGATGGTTTTTAAACATTTGCCCACGTCTCAGTTATTTCCCTTTAAGTCAACTCTCCAAATTTTCGATCCACCACTGCTGTCGCCTGGTATTCACAACTCTTTGAGTCTAGACACTGGCTCTAACAAACGCCTTTATCCACTAGGCCCCTGGAAGAGGCATGAGACGTGGAATAAGAACAATCTACCCCGGTTCGAAATTCCAATCACCTGAAGATGGCTGAAGTGTAAAATGGTTGAAATGTTGTGAATATGGTAATGAAGATAATGAATAACAGTCCGAATAATCTAAATAATGTAAGTGATCATAATACCTCATCTCAGAGATATAGACAGATATAGGTTAGTTGGTTTGTTTTGTTTTACTGCTTATCAACCCGTCATGGGTCATTTAAAGAAGGAAATTATTAACATATGTAGATTTTAATTATCTTCAATAGATCATAACTTGATAGAGATTTGAAGTTAGGTCAAAGTGTAGGTCTGACTCCTCACAATTCAAATTCTTTTGTTTCACTTGTCACATGTAAAAGGTTTTATTTCATGTGTTGATTCTGTCATAAATTGTGTCATTTAACATGACTCAGATACAATATCTTCGTTATCTCGAAGAAGTCGAAACAATTACGTTGGTTCAAATTGCAGGAAGATTTCGGAACAATAGTATACAATTGATTGATTAGCTGGCTGTCGGGTTTACTGGCTTACGGCCATATCATTTTGAAACATTGGTTCCAAGTAATTTCGACTATCATCAGAAGAAAGCTGTTTTTGACTTGAGGGCACTCTTAACTTCAGCAAATTGGTAAATATTTGTTATTCGTCCTCACCAAACCTGCCTGTCCTCTGTCAACTCACGAAAATGCTGCAAGGCTTCCAATTTCTTCAGTTTTTTACGCGCCGTTTCTCGTACGATCACCGGAGTTAAGCAACATCGAGCCGGGTCAGTAAGTAGATGAATGACCGCTTGAGAATACCAGGGACTGTAAGCTTGGGTGTGCGAGTGGTGCAATGAATAACTACTCGGAATGAGAAATTAGAGTGTTGATTTCGAACTCCAGTCGTAAATACCTTTAGGCGACGATGAACTAAAAAGAGCTATGATCGCCCAAGCATGTCACATCCGACACCAATAAGCATTCGGTCATCACAGTAGGGTAATGGTCAATTCATAACCGGGTAGAGGCTACGTCCAACAAAGGAGACGATGATGATTAGCTACGCCAGCGTCGCTTACCGAGCGAACACATGCGACGTCCACTTCTACGTTCCATGTCTCTTCAGGACGTAGGCGATCGTGACTTTGTAGCGATTATCAGTCTTTGTTCTATTCCTCTCAGTCTCTGTTCTACCACCCATTTACGCAAACTCATTTGTTAGTTTATTCACTCACCCCCCCACTGTCTCATTCGCCTTCGATGTGCGCTGTTGAGTGAAATTCTCCAAAACTTATTTCCCAGAGAGATCAATTGTGTCTTTCTGATTTTAAATATGTTACCTTTATTTTTTTATTTTCCTTAAAACTTCCTCGTCGCTCACATGTTTCGTCCACGGTATTCTCAGCATCCTTCTGTAGAAACATATCTCTATTGTCTCATGGGTTCTCTATATCTCTAGAAATTGTCCAATATTCACAGCCGTTACGTAGCAGTTCAGCACTCTTTTCTTTGCTGCTAATGAAATTTTCCTGTTTCTTATTAATTTGCTTAGTTTTTAAAATACATCTTTCGTTATTCCAATGTGCCTTCGGATTTCGGTGTCACATTTTCCATCATACGTTAAAACACTTCCGAGGTATTTAAGGCTCTTGCTTGATTTTGACATTTCTAATTCGTAGGTCCTACGCTTTTATTTCTTTTAACCATTTCACCCCCAAGCAAGGCAATAAATCCACTAAGACTCAAAGAGTTACTGGGTTCGGAAGAATAATAAAAAGAAAAACTTTATTAAGGATCGAGAACAATAAAAGAAGAGGAATCAAGAAGACAGTAGATCCCGATTGATATTGCATTTAATTTTTGAAGATCAAAGATGTCAGGAAAGCAAGAAGCTAGATGAGAATTTCACAGACGAGAAAATAAACTATTAGCAAAGAATATATGGTTACATCTCGCGAATCCAACTGTAAAATGATGAGACCTTTTGGGGATTTTTCTATAGCTGACGACCATAATGTCTATTTTTTTCTATAGCTGACGACCATAATGTCTATTTTCTTTCATAATGTCTATTTTCTTTCAATCTATGGTTAATCCTTTATTCTCGCATTCTTTCATTCCCTTATCTAGGATATACTATAGTTTATTTTCTATGCCTGTCATCAACACAGTGTAATTGGCCTATCGTAAATTGTTAAGATTGTGCTCACTGACACTAAATCCTTGTAAGTTTTCCAGCTCTCTTAGCATAACCACTCCGTAGTGGTTGAACAAATCCCGTGAGAAGATACATCCTCTTCTTATACCCATTTTTATTTTTGTGTACCTACCCAATTCCGTTTCAATCTCTATGCAAGTGTTTTGCTCTAATTATAATTTCTGGATTATTCTACCATTCTTCCCAAATAAATTTCTCCTGGCAGTTCAAATAGTTCTTTGTGTCGTACCTATTCAAAGGATTTTGCGTAATCTATAATGTGTAAACGAACATCTTTCTCAAATGTTCTGTAATAATTTTGTGTAAATGCAACAAAATTATGTCCCTCATGCGTTGTAAACTTGGATGTGTGGGTGGTGTAATGGATAATGGATCGGTATTGTTAATCAGAGAACTGAGTTACAGTTCCCGTTAAAATCGTTATATTCCTTACGCGCAAATATCCTTGAGAACGGTATGATCCGACCTATTCTCCTCCCAGCTATGGGTTAATTAGTAAGATTTGTATCACGAAACCAATTTTGTCTTCAAAGAAATCTTATAATGTAAAGATATTTTCAGGCTTTAAATAACCTGCAAAGGGATAAGAACCTGTAGAAAACCAACCAACCAAAATAATAGCAGGTATTTCGATGGAATTATTTAGAGATTGTCTATTAAAATCTGTAAACGAACAACGAGTATGAGGAATAACAGCTTTTTTAAACGCACCTCCTTTTGGATCTGCGGCAAATTTTAGCCTTGACTTTTTGCTGTGGGCACATAGTTGTAGTTGTTCACGTGCTTTATCTGTGGAGGACAAAACAATAGTTTCCAAAACGTTTAATTTAAAATGTCATAATGCAAGTTTTAATACGTGGGATCTAAATATATGGTGTTTTGAGTGGGAGGCGAAAAGTATAATAGCGCCTTAAATAATTTAGAGAAAATAAGATATGAAATTATTGGATTACGCATGATCGGCAGCCAATTTTTAAGATCAAAAGAAGAATAAAAAGACTGGAAGAATGAGGTCAGCAAACTCGAGCTTAAACACATTTGTGTCGAGACAACTTTGATTTTATTACTGTTTTCACTATTTTGGAGTCATGATAAATTGTAAGAAACTTAAAACTTGTCGATGTCAACTTCTGAGATAAATAGGGCATTTGTTGATTGGTTTTCATAATCGAACACTTACTCTTTTTTTTTTAAACAAAGATATCAAAATAGTTACTAATACAGACGAATGTCTCTTTAATTCCCAAGCTGTGTTATTGTCTCGTCTTTACTAAAATGATGTTAAACTGGAGTGAGTTACAAATTCATTAGAATTAGTTTACTTATTCTGTCAAAAAAGATGACGTTTATGAAGTTGAGACTTTCTGAAGTCAATATTGTTATTAAGTTTTTGCGAGTTTTTAAATATATATGTTCCGGCTAATTGTATTAATATGCAACAATTCTTTGGGTATATTTTTATTAGATTCTTCTTCTATGTGCCGTGTACCTTCGGGACGTTGGCGATCATGACTCTCCACAATTTCCTGTCCTTTGTAGCTCTTAATAACTTTTGTCTTTTTGACTTTTCTTCCAAATACTGGCCTGTAATCCATTCACTCAAACTCGTGAGGTTTACGGGCACCTCACGTTGAGACCCTGTAGATAAGCAACGTCGAGCCTGTCAGCAACTCGATGCGAGATACCACATGCAGTAAGCTTGGATGGATAAATTGTTAATCGGAGAACCGTGTTACAATTCCCGTTGGATTCGTTATATTCACTTACTCGCAAATATCCTTGGGAAAGGCATGAACCCACCTCTTCTCCTTCAGCTATGGATTAATTAATGACATTTGTATCACGAAACCATTTTTTATCTTCACATTCTTACAATCTAAAATATTTTCTGGCTTTAAATAACCTGAAAAAGGTTGATAAGCCATAAAAAATGAATGAATGAATCAATATCACAGGTTGGTTGTGCATTCCATTTCTCTAGCCCTCTTACGTTCAGTCTGTCCTGTGAGTATCAAAAATTCCATGCCTTCCGTCATTATGTGCCCCCAAAATTTCAATTGTCTTTTCCTGATGTTAAGCATCAGTGACCTCTTTGATGGCATTATCTCTAGAAGTTTGTTGTTGCTCACGTATTCGGATCTTGGTATCCTCAGAATCCTTCTGTAGAAACTCAATTCTGTTGCTTCAAGTATCTTCATTTTTGAAGAGATTATCCAGCATTCACTTCCATATAGGAGGATTGATATTACATAACAGTTTAGTACTCTTTATTTTGTTTCAAACATTATTTTTCTGTTTCTTTATACATTGCTCAGCTTTTAGTTCATGCTTAAAACTGAGGTGACAAAACAGTTTTAATTTCTTTTGTAGTAGGACATCATTGCTCTTCCTCCCAATAGAAATGAACTGCAAAATATCAATTAATTACACCGACTGTTTTTCCTTATTTTTCTATTTTACTTTTATCATATTTTGATTTTTCTCTTTTACAAACATTTTAGTGTCCTCTTGGTCAACGGTCTATCTCGTCTTCATCCATTTCTAATGCAAAAAATAATAGCAGTTCAGTACTCTGTTTTTTGTTTCTAACGCTATTTTCCGTTTCTTATCACTTTAGTCAATTTGTAACCATTGGAATTCATCACTAATTTACTTATGTTGCAAAAAAATAGTACGACATATTTATGTTCTTACTATCAATTTTTTCATATGTGGGTCTTAAAGTATATTTTCAAAGATTATTCTTTGTACTCTGCTCCAGGCTTCGTTCATATCTTCGAACAGTTCACTGCCATCATAAAAAAACATCACTACCATCTCGTAAGAATAATGTCTGTGAGATTAGCACCAATACGGCAAATATTACCGACAGATAGATATGAACAGAATGGTATATTGAGAAATGAGATTAAAGATTATCAGTTTATCATCGCTAGTGACGTTACACACACACACACACTTCATTTTTTGTAATCTAATTGTTATGGTCCGATTTCTTGTACCACGATGATAGTCCAAGGTAGAACCACTAAAGAAGAACTCGAACACAGGTGTGTGATATCACACATATATTACAAACAGGAATATATACAGAGAAGTAGAAGTATTAGTATGAACAATCAGGTTTAGTAGAGAGAACAATGTAGTCTCGATCAGTATCACTATTCCAATGTCTTGCAGTAATTGTCTGAACGCGACCCTGTTTCGAAGTGTCTCTGACTCGACTCTTGACTCGACTTGAACTACTGACTCAACTTGAACTACTGACTCACGATATTGAGTCTCCCCCCCCCCCACTGGGGCAACATGTGACACAAGGTCAGTTGTTTATTGTGGGTACTCCCGAGCCCGTGGGCTCGGCCCAAAAATATGCCCGTTTGAACCCGTCTACACGGGTTCAGGGCCGGTTTTACCTCCCCGAAGGAGACTCCGCCCTTCGGCGTAGCCGCCTTCGGGTTCCTCTCCGTCCGTAGACAGAGAGTTGAACCGATCAGTCGCTCAGAAAGTGAACTACTGACTCACGATATTGAGTCTCCCCCGCCACTGGGAAACATGTGACACAAGGTCGGTTGTTTATTGCGGGTTTTCCGAGCACGTGGGCTCGGCCCAAAAATATGCCCGTTTGAACCCGTATAAACGGGATCAGGGCCGGTTTTACCTCCCCGAAGGAGACTCCGCCCATCGGCGTAGCCTCTTTCGGGTTCCTCCCGCCCGTAGGAAGAGAGTTCAAACCGAGCAGACGGTTCAAAAGTGAACGACTGACTCACTATATTGAGTCACCCCCCCACGAGGGTGTCATGTGGCACAAGGCCTTTTTAACGTGGGAATTCCCGAGCCATTAGGCTCGGCCAAAAAATAGCTCCATTTTGAACCCGTATAAACGGGTTCAGGGGCCAATTTTTATCCCCGAAGGAGACTCCGCCCATCGGCGTAGCCTCCTTCGGGTTCCTCTCCGTCCGGAGACAGAGAGTTAAACCGAGCAGTCTGTTCAAAAATGAACGGCTGACTCACGATATTGAGTCTCCCCCACTGGGGGAACCATGTGACACAAGGTCGGTTTTTTATTGTGGGATTCCCGAGCCCGTGGGCTCGGCCCAAAAAATATGCCCGTTTGAACCCGCATCAACGGGTTCAGGGGCGAGTTTACCTCCCCGAAGGAGACTCCGCCCTTCGGCGTAGCCTCCTTCGGGTTCCTCTCTCCGGAGACAGAGAGTTGAACCGATCAGTCTGTTCAAAAATGAACGGCTGACTCACGATATTGAGTCTCCCCCACTGGGGAACCATGTGACACAAGGTCGGTTTTTTATTGTGGGATTCCCGAGCCCGTGGGCTCGGCCCAAAAATATGCCCGTTTGAACCCGCATCAACGGGTTCAGGGCCGGTTTTACCTCCCCGAAGGAGACTCCGCCCTTCGGCGTAGCCTCCTTCGGGTTCCTCTCCGTCCGGAGACAGAGAGTTGAACCGATCAGTCTGTTCAAAAATGAACGGCTGACTCACGATATTGAGTCTCCCCCCCACTGGGGAACCATGTGACACAAGGTCGGTTTTTTATTGTGGGATTCCCGAGCCCGTGGGCTCGGCCCAAAAATATGCCCGTTTGAACCCGCATCAACGGGTTCAGGGCCGGTTTTACCTCCCCGAAGGAGACTCCGCCCTTCGGCGTAGCCTCCTTCGGGTTCCTCTCCGTCCGGAGACAGAGAGTTAAACCGAGCAGTCTGTTCAAAAATGAACGGCTGACTCACGATATTGAGTCTCCCCCCCACTGGGGAACCATGTGACACAAGGTCGGTTTTTTATTGTGGGATTCCCGAGCCCGTGGGCTCGGTCGCCCGTTTTTCAGGGCCGATTTACCTCCCCACGAAGGAGACTTCGCCCTTCGGCGTAGCCTCCTTCGGGTTCCTCAAATCCGGAGACAGAGTTGAACCGAGCAGTCTGTTCAAAATGAACGGCTGACTCACGATATTGAGTCTCCCCCACTGGGGAACCATGTGACACAAGGTCGGTTTTTATTGTGGGATTCCCGAGCCCGTGGGCTCGGCCTTAATATCCCCGTTTGAACCCGTATAAACGGGTTCAGGGGCCAATTTTACCTCCCCGAAGGAGACCCCATCGGCGTAGCCTCCTTCGGGTTCCTCTCCGTCCGGAGACAGAGAGTTGAACCGATCAGTCTGTTCAAAAATGAACGGCTGACTCACTTCCTTGCCTACTCCTGAGGCGCAGTATTTATTAAGTATGGAATAGTCCATTATTATTATTATGGGTAAGATCCCATAACACTAATGATTAATAGTTTCTTAGGAGTTATGAAAAGACAACGAAAAATTTACCATCCTGAAATCACACACTAAAATATTCCGTTATCTATTTATTTGTTCTACGTTTTTAACTTTTCGACCATGAGAGTAAACATCACAGAAAGCAACTGGTTTATTATATATACAGGGTACGATGGATAAATTGTTGTCTAATTTACGAAAATAACATTGACATCTCCTTTTAATAGATATATTTACAAAAATTACGGAAAAAATTAATTGGTTTCAAACACATCCTCCAGACGACTTCGGAATCTCTTGCAACTCTTCTGGACAGTCTCCTTGTTTAATTTAGTGAATACTGCCATAATCCTTGCCTACAGTTCAACGTTGGTGTTACAAGGGGTTTCGCTTGTCTCTCGCTCAACAGCGCACCACACGTAATAATCAAGGGTGTTGCAGTCTGGGGAGTTATGTGGCCAGATGTAAAGGGTGATATGGTCGCAGGAATTGTTTGACATCAATGATTGGGTTCTCCTGCTTGTGTGGCATGGGGCACAGGCCTGTTACCAGACACAGAGTTTTCCGGCAGACGCCCTTTTGATCGAGGACAGTACTACCTCCTCAAGGCGCTTGATGTTGGTTTGTGTTGAGACTAGGGCCTTGTGGGAAGATCAATGGAGGTTTTCATCATTCTTGGTAAATCTTTTGGGGACAGAGTATCCTCTGCACTGTCCTCAGATTGACATCCAGATACTCTGAAATGTTCATATTGGCGCTTCCGGTGCGAATGCCAGGCTGTAGAGCATGCCTTTTCCAAATTCCTGGCGGAGTGAATTGCATCATGTTGCTCTTTTTTCTCACAGACTGTGCCCAACTGAATCTACTATACTGGACAGTCGCCAAAATTAAAAACAAACAACTCGCATGCGCGAAATTAAAAATATAAAATGGCGAATATTTACCCGTTGCACACTGTATACGACGAAAATCAACATCGACTGGCAAGCCCTTTGATCCAGAGATCTAATATTTTGAGGAGTGTGGAACCAAATTTTAATTGCTGTTGTTCACGGATCTAGTACGACGCGACAGGGTAGAACCTGTTAGGGTCCCAGACATGTGCAAATAGTGAACGGTTTATGACCAGGTTAAGGTCTTTAGCCTTTCTTAGCAGTCTTCCGAGAAGGAGGGAAACTCTGATGAAGAAACCTATGTTTATATATGTGTGTATAAAGATGTGACTGTAATCTTATATATATATATAATTATTTATTTAAAAAGTTTATAGCATAAATATGTTATAAAATCACTACAAAAATAGCCATTTTGTTTCAACACTCTCAGTGTCTTATCAACGTTTTCCCCTTGTGAAGGATTGTTAATTAATTCGAAACTTTTAAAACCATTTATTTTACATTCAACATCATCACTTGATAAGACACTGAGAGTGTTGAAACAAAATGGCTATTTTTGTAGTGATTTTATAACATATTTATGCTATAAATCTTTTTAAATAAATAATTATATCTGCTCTACTTTGTATTGAGCACTCTTTTAAGAATAGTATTTGTTGGTTATTGGAATTCATTCCGTATATATATATATATATATATATATTATAGTAAAAAAAAAAGAAAGAAAGAACAGTAAGATATATAATTCGGTGTTTCTATTGATATTTTTATTTTTACAAAAAGTGCTTAATGTAAATTTACAGAGCATAAATATTCCAACATTCGCTTGAAGACGAAACAGAACTAATGCTTTTGATTTAATTATATAATTAAATTTGAAGTTTTTAGCTTCGGTTTTTAAAACATGATAATTCCTTTGTAACGAAGGAACTATATTTATGTATGTGTGTGTGTGTTTCTATATTTGTATGTATATTTATATATTGAGTCGGATCGTGGTGTCTAATAAACCTATGTACGTCTATATTTCTGAGATGAGGTATTATATACATTATTTACATTATTCGGACTATTGTCCTCATCTTTGTCGCCATATTTTTCAAGGGTTCAGTTCGAAATTCCAACCACCTGAAGAAGACCGGAGCGTACAACAGCCGAAACGTGAAAAATATGGCGACAAAGATGAGGACAATAGTCCGAATAATGTAAATAATAAACCTATGTACGTATGTAGGTATGTAAATATATTTGTATATAGGTATATACGCATGTGTCTGTTCTATTTGTATATATATATATAGGTATGTATGTGTTTATATATATATATATATATATATATATATATATATATATATATATATATATATATTTTTTCAGGTGAGGTCTAAGCAGACCTCGTCAAGAATATCGCGGCTGCTCCCAAGCCTTCAATGATTGAAAAGAAAAACTCTTGGCAAAACCTTACTGCCTTCAGCATGGTCCGTTGAAAGGCGATGCACTGTGTCGTTGGTGCTTGTTCTGGAAAGGTTCAACTCAGAGACTAATAAAAGCTAAGGTAACAAAAGAACAAGTACTGTTCTCAAAACAATGCTCTACGTTGAAGAATGAAGGCAGGAACGGATTCAACCACGAACTTCGGCATCTCACATTAAATCATAAGAACAATTAAGAACATTCCCATTTTATATCTTTCAGGTAAATATATCCTTTTAACTCGGTTCAACCTCACTGCAACACACTTTCATTGTACCTTCTTCCTTGTAATTTGCACCGTTTTATATACGCTGGCATTTTTCTTGTGATAGTTCATGTTGATTGATATTTTATTGTAAACTTGATCTTTTCCCCCACACCTACCATTGAGCCTTATTTTAGAAAAACTATTTGTCCAGGAATTTATTATCCCTTTCCCTGGAATACAAACCATCTAATTTGTGCATCCCTAATATTTAGTAAAATTTTCTTTTCTTTTAACAAGATTGTTTTAGTTTTATATCTGAGTATCACAAGTGATTTTTTTACGGTGCGCCTTGTTGTCGCTTGATCTCCATCCTCCCCAATCTCTTAACCGAACCCACAAAAACATACGATCATTTTTCTCTCTTCTCATAATACACGGCTATTTAAACATCATTATAAAGGTTTTAAATCTTCTGTAGAGGGTTTAATAATTGAAAACATTGTCCTAGTAGTCAAGACAGAGTCGGAGCTAAGCAAATAGTGCAGGCATTCGCTTTTTATAAGTACGGTCGTTGCTTTGCCAATTTGAAACTGGATTTTGGCACAGAGTTTGTTTTTTTCTTTTAGTTTTTTTTTTTTAAAGTCGTACAATAAGCAACAAAACAATTACAAGGTTATTTCAGTACACAGTATCGTAAACAAAATATTTTTATTATTAACATTGTTTTGATCCTAAAAGAAGTGCTCTAAGCTTCCCGGTTTGACCCACTTCCAAAAATTTGAACAATTCTCAGATCACATTGTGTATTTTAATTATATTTTTATTTTTAATTTTGAGGGCGTCTTTGTTTATCCAAGAAACTTTCGCTGACCCACACGTGTGATAGAACGGCGGATACACAGACAGAAAGACGAAAGAAAACCAGCGATTGCGAACGGACCACGTCTGGTGCCTATCTTATATGTGCCGTATTCCTTCAGCACTTTGCGACCATGTCTCTACGCAATTTTCTGTCTTTTGCAGCCCTTAGTAAATTTTGTCTTTTTGCTAATTCTCCCTATTTTGCCGACAATTTACCCAACCTCGTTACGTAGGTTATTCTCCATTTTTTTCTATGGCTCTTGCCTTCGATATATCCTGTGAGTGTCAAGTTTTTTAAGCCTTCTTTTCTTATATACCTTCAGCTGTTAAGTATAAGTATCCATTTTGTTTCAAATTTCTCTAATATAAATATATATTAAATCTGGGTATATTCTTCAGGACGTAGGCGATCATGGCTCTCGACAACTTCCCGTCCTTTGTAGCTCTTGATAAATATTGTCTTTTTCTTATCTCTCCGAAACCTTTTTCCTTCATCCATTTACTCAAACTCGCTGGGTTATGCGTTGTGTTTTTTGTCCCTCTTACCTTCAAATAGTCCTGTGAGTAACACATTTTCTAAGCCTTCTTTCCCTGTTATGTGCCCTAGAAATTTCAACTGTCTATTCCTTATGTTAAATATATGTTCTTTTTTGTTTCCACTTTCTCTAAAACTTCGTCGTCGCTAACATATTCGGTCAAGGATATTCTCAGCATACTTCTGTAGAGCAACATTTCTTTTGTTTCAAGTCTCTTTTTCCTCAGTGTGGAGATTTTCCAGCATTCACCGCCATATGGTTTGGTTTGGTTTGTTTTACAGCATATCACCCACAATGGGTTATTTAATGCCGACAAAATTTTTATTGTTGCTAATATTTTTTGTCAAACATGTATTGCTAGTAACATTTTTCCTTCAAAAAATATATTTCTGGTAATATTTTTTCCAGAAATGTATGGCTGGTAATATTTTTTCCAAAAAGGTATTGCTGATAATATATATTCTTTAAAAATTTATTGCTGGTAACAATTTTTTTTTACAAAGTATTTCTAGTATTAAGACCTATTTTTACACGTTCATAGTGTTCTGACCGCAGTTTGGGGGTAACTATTATACCCATAGCTGGGACCCTAACTCAGGGTGAACCAGAGAACACCAGAAATTAAGAGGTGGTTTCACGCTCCTCAAAACCACCTGATCAGAGGCCTTGCTGTTGGACGTAGTTTATCGTCTTACCCAGGTCGGCTGTCATATGGGAGGACTGATATTTCGTGACAGTTTAGTACTCTTTTCTTTGTTTCTAACCTATTTCATGATACATTGCTTTAAAATAAAACAAAATCCCAAGGTGCCTTTTCATTTTTAGGTATCGCTCTCCAGACCTCAGAACACTTCCCTTATATTTCAACTGTTGTACTTGTTCGATTTTGGTATCTCCAATTTGTAATTTGCATGCTGGGCTGTTCCTTCTATTAACAGCAATTTTATGTAAAATATAATCTGCTAAATTTGAAAGGTCTGAAACTTAACAGATCTAAATAATTATGTTATAGTGAACAAAACAAGATCTAGATTTAAAATTCAATTGCTAAGCTCTGACTCATTGTTTTTTTTGTTAAAAATTAAAAAAAACTCAATTTACAAACTTTTTCTTAAAAAAAACAATTTTCTCGCAAAAGCGAATTTCTTTTAAAACTCGTTTTATCGTAGAAAACTAAGAAACATTTAAAAAACAAAATTCAAATAATCTTCAATTCAGAAAACAAATTCTTTTTACGGACATTTTTTCACGCGAAGTTTGTTGTCGTCCAATGGAATGGCCCGAATAATATCCGGGAGTGAATTCCCCAAATGACATTTTCAAACCCCACAAACAAAATAAAAAGACGGGCAATTTCGCCTGTCACTAGAGAGGAGACGAGCGTATTAACAAGTCTCTTGGCAAACGTCAAGCGATCGTTATTACTATATCTATCTTTCTCCTTCACATCTTTTAAACTTGATAAACGAACGGAACATTTTAAGACTGAGCGATTATTTCAAAAATATTCCTACCCTTCGATAAATTATAAGACATACATTTTTAAAAATACATTCATTCACGTTCCTGCCTACGTACACATAAACTCATTCTTGCAAGGACTACTACTAACATTTTGACGACTTTGTAAAAACCAAAATACATTCATTTTATTGGTAAAGACCTTAATAAATTTATATGTATATAAATTTGTTGTTTTACTTTACGATTTTCTTGTTTTATACCCTTCTTATGGTGGGCTATCTAACTAACAAGGCCAAATCAAGCTAATCTGTTTCAACACTCATACATTTCACTATAACTGATAACCTACTATAATGTCAACCATTAAAACTGGGTTCATATGATGCCTCGCCTTCGTGAGACAGAGAGTCGAAGAACAAAATGACGTATGAAAAAACTAAGTTTGGGGGAAAGGATGAAGGTAATAAAATAATTTAGTGAAACCTGTACCTTGCCATTCTACGTGCAAGGCTCCTTAACCAAGGAGTACAAGGAATGGGGTCAGTTTAGGGTGAACGAACAAAGTTTCAAATGGACAAAGTGCCGAACGGAAAAAAGAGTCCAACTGATTAGATGTCGATAGGCCAGAAATGTTTAAATGTTAAGACTAATATAAAAACCTCTGATGAAAAAAAAACAAACACTTTCTATATAACAGATAACTTTTCTCAACAATGATCTGCATTCAAACTACAGTAAAGAGTTAAATTTTTTATTTATGGGAAATTACAATTGTGGCAAAAATAAAAATAATTTTTATTTATTTATAAGAAAACTACAACTGTATCAAAATATAATTAAAGATTGTGAGCGATGGTTTCAAGATATTCTAAGTCACTACTGATGTATTTATCAAAAATACCTTTTAGTTTTTAGTTTACCATTGTATATTTTTTGTATTTTCTTTCGACATCTCTGCCTTGTTGCATTTGCTCTAAAATCATTTCAGTGCTAGCTTACACCAGGAGATGTTTTATCAAAAGCTTATTCTCTGTAGGGTGATAAAACATTAATCTTTCATGAAATGCATTATGCTAGCCTTCAACGCTGTTCGTTTTTGACTAATCATTTGCAACCGTTTGGTGAACTGACAACAACTCAATTATACACTGGTTTCCTTCTGTTCTGTCCCTGAATGAAACCTAACCATGTTGATTCAAAATATTGCAAAAATTCTCCTAAGATATTATCTGTATCTTCATCAAGAGACTACATTAATTTATTGATGACATTATAAAAAAAATCACTGGGGGGAAGAAATGCGAGTGCTTGCAACTGCTTTATAATTAAGGCATTTGTGTTCATTGTAACATGCTTGCAACCCGAGGGATTGAATTTTTCTCCACATGCATTGCCCAAAGTGAAAGAAACAACCATAAGATTCTGGGAAACCGACCAGGGTATGACAATAAACTACATTCGGTAACAAGGCCTCTGATCGAGAGGTATAGAGGAGCAGGAAACCACCTCTTAATTATTGATATTCCCAGGTCCCCACCCTGACCCGGGGTTGTAGCACCTGTTAGGGTCACAACTATGAGCAAATAGTTAACCCCTGAAACTGGGGTGAGAACACTATGAAAGTATAAAAATACATTTTTATAGTAAAAAATACTAACAATACATTTTTGAAGAAAAAATTACCAGCAATATCATTTTGTAAACGAAAATACTAATGCGCCCAAGAAAATTAAATTTCGGAATTAAATGACCCATAAAGAGTTGATATGTCGCTGAACAAACAAACCATTCTCGGCTTCTGGGAAAGATTTGTTCATTTGGTTGATGGCGTAGCGTTCAAAATTAGCGGTGATTGAAACAGGAATTAATTGATAGTCAGGCAAAAAATTAAAAATAGTGAAATAAGTGGAAGGCACGGTGGAGAAATGGATAGCGGTTCAGATTGAGGAATCGGAGGGCCGAGTTCGAATTCCAGTCGAATCCATTACATTTACTTACGTGCTAATATCCTTGGGAAAGGTATGAATCCTCTTCTCCTCTCAGCTATGGGTAAATAGCAGGATAGACCGGGTTCTATAGTCTTGAATGGTAACTGATCTACCGCAGAAAGAAATGGCAACCTACTGCTGGAAAAAAATCTGCCTCGTCAGTCATGTATTGGATGATACATAATCGCCTATGCGTAATATCATGCATGGAACAAACCTAACTAGAAAGGCTATAGAACCCGGTCTCTTCTGCTATTTACACATACCTTAGAAGAGAATTTATACCTTTCCTAACAGTCTTAGCACTTTAGTGAATACAAAGAATTTGACTGGAATTCGAATTTGGCTCTCCGATTCCTTAATCCGAGCCGCTCTCCATTAATCCACCGTGCCTCCTTAATCACTTCTAAGAAAGGTTTAGAAAAGCGTAATTGATTATTTGAACTGCATTTTTTAAATCCTGACGATATGTTACTTTTTAATTTGTTTAACATTTTCTCCTTTTAATACTTTGTTTTTTCCGACATTTTGGCATTAAGTCGGTTAAACACTTCATCCGTTCGACATTATGCCCATTGTCCGTTCTGTTTTACGACACTCTAACATACTATCTCTCGCCTTAGGGTTAGTGATTTAGTGATCTCGTGGACGATTACTATAACAGCGAAGTTTCATTTGGGACCACCAAGGGGTGATGTGCGAGACCAGGATCGGAAAATAACGGCCAGATATAACATTTAATCCGACCCGCACATTATATGGATTATACTATTATTTTTTTAAAATCTTTTTACACTATTTTTTGCTTTATATTATTATGTCCAAAATGGAAGATGCCATTCATTTGAGTGCATTCAGTAAGAAGGGATTGGCCTGTAATTCAATGACATCCCGTCAAAGGAATACAAAGACGGAAAGTAAACAGATTGTTACAAGTGCCGGATATTCGACTTTGAAATGTTTTTCCTGAAATTCATTTTCCACGTATTAAAACACACAAACACACACACACACACATATATATATATATATATATAATATCAGAGCAATAAAAAAAAATTTTAGAACCCCAAAAATGAATTAAAACGTTTAAAAAATTAAAAATTTCAATGAGATATAAATATATATCACAAATTTAACAATATAGATAGTATTAATATATAAGCCAACAAATCAAAACCTACCCACATTTCTCACCCACACAAGACAGACATGGTTACGGAGGTGTTGAGGCCTCACACTTATACACACACCCACACGAATATATACACACTTACACACATCATACTCACTCACTCCCTAATGAGCCAAATGATAACACACACCCACAGCAATACACACGCTTACACATATCATACTCACTCACTCCCTAAGAACCAAATAACACACACACAAACACTAAACAGAGACACATCCCCTCACCAGGTCCAATAAAACTGTCAAACTGACCAGAGAATTCAGAGCAACATGTATCTGTCCAGCTCTTATCTCAAATAACAACTTAAAAGAGACTGTTTGACCAACACAAGGAATGTTAAAAGATTCATGTTAAAAAGATAAAAAAAATAAAAAAAACAAATGAAAACTACAGACAAAAATATTCATTTTCTCCATCAAGATATTCATTTCTGTAGTTTACTGCTACCAGCAAGCAGAAATATTTCTCCTCCCGATGATGGCCATTTTGGTCGAAACTAGTCGAGGAATCTAAATGGAATAATAATAAAAAAAACGAAAGAATATTAATCTACAACCCAATGTGTCTAAAGATTTCAGATAATAATTTTTTTGTAAAAATATAAATTGAAATTGTTTATATGATATTGGATCTCCATTAATTTTGAAAATGTAGTGAAAGTGTGATTTTTTTGAACGTGAATTTATTACCTTTTAAACATCAATTTCTAATCAAATTTTTTTTCTAAGTGTTTTATAGGTTAAAAAATTTTGTTAATTGCATTTTCTATTGTTATATTCTATCAAATTTTTAGAAAATAAATCGGACAATTTAAGTTCTACGACATACTCAATAATCAGACAATGCTATTTTGAGGCTATTTTAATATCTCTTCATATCTTTTTTTTTTTTAAATGACGTTATTTCATGCTATATATGTGTTCAGTTTTCAAAATTATTATATACTGTTAAAAAATTTGTTAATTGTTTATTATTTAATTTTTATTATTTTTTTGATATAAATTATATTTATTTATTTGTTCGTTAATTTCTGGAAAATTAACATTGCTATATGTCATTTTCTATTTTTAAATATTTATCTGTCATTCAGAAATGTTTATTAAAATTTTCCAATTAAGAAAAATCTCTTTGATTTATCAAAATTTTCCATTTTTTAATTGATCTATTTTCAAACAAATTTCTCTTATTTAATAGTGCGTATTGCCTATTTATTCAAATTCAGAAAGATATAATCAGCAATGTTATCTTAAATAGTTTTTTAATATAGTAATGAAACAAAATAATCGCTATAAAACAATTTAAATTTTCTTTTAATGCAAATATAGTTTACATTTTTTTGCTTTTGATGAACTATTTAACCCAACTGCGAAAAAGAAGATTCATTTAAAAAAACAATTCAAAAAAAATAAACAAAAAATATATATTTAGAACAAAAATCCATCAACGATAATTAGAAAAATGTTAAAATTTGTATTTTTCATTGTTTGTTTCTGTTTTGGCAAGTGTTGAGATTCCAATTCTGCAATGCATTTTTAAATTTTTTATTTATGAAGAATTCAGCAAAGTCGTTTTTTGTTTAAAAATGAAATTACATACATGAATTTAACAAATCATCAATCGTCGACATTTTAAATTTCTAAAGGAGATTTTGATTTTCTATTTTTAAAAGAAAATGTGAAAATTTTTATTTCTATCATTTAAAAATAATTAATTCATGGTTTGTTTATTTTCAAAGAAATCATTGAATTTGGTTCAAAATTTTCTAATAGGAAAAACACCTTATTTAAATAAACTTATCTATCTTTCAAATTTTTTTATTTTCATTTTTTTTCATCAATTTATTAATTTGTCAAAAATTTTTATGAACAATCATCCATTAAAAAAAGAAAATTTTAATGGCATATATATATATATATTTAATTATATGTGTGTGTATAAATATAACTAAATCATAGGAAATTTATACTTCATACACAAAAACACATTTTATTGCTAAAATCATATAATATTTATATGTTAAAGTATTAAATATATATTGATATTAAATACGATCAATTTAATTTGAAAAAAAAATAAAAAATTTTCTATTTTATTTTTATATAATTATTTCAAAATAAAAATCCATAAATTCCATTTTATGTATAAAAAAAAATATTTATTTTTTAATAACTAAAAAATCTACTTTTCCTTTGTATTCTTTTTTAAAAAGAAATTGGAAACTTTTTGTAAAATTCAATAATTATTCAAACATCCCTGGAATACTAGATTTGATTTAAATCCTTGACAAAAA